>JBAKBP010027654.1:0-29760 GCA_037953745.1 Lithodes maja | reverse complement strand
TAATGGTAAATTCTGAGATTCGTTGATAATTAGGAGTTATTGGGGATGCAGTTAATTACTCCGTTCTTCACTATGTTCTTGGGGTGATGTATAGTTCTCCGGGATGGTACTGCAGTGAAGGTCCTATTATCCCCACTTATCTCGATAGCACTCCAGTCTCTGATGTTGAACTTGCATAAGAATTTGCTCATTGTACTGCAAGTCCGGCTGCTGGTCGAATGAAGGCTGATGATAGGTGGAGATGGTTTGAAAGCTCGATGGTGATTGGCTCACATTCCCACTCTTTTGCATGGGTGACTGACCTAGCTTCCAGGTGTTTAGAGAACGGGAATGACCTGGTAGTATGGGGCACTCCTCTGTTCCGTGTCTCTCTAAAGCATGGGAAGCTGGTATGCAATTCCATTTCTGCACCTGGTTTTGTCTCTCCTTCCTATTCACCTGTAGGCTAGCAATCCTACAGGTGTTACTTTAACCCCGTCACTTCATATATATATATATATATATATATATATATATATATATATATATATATATATTAGTGTGTACGATAATGTTGGTGCAAATTCCATAATTTTTTGGTCACAATACGATAATTCTGCAATTAGAGTCTGGCAACAGTGGAGCCAAGGCCTAAAAAAAGCCTTTTAACTCATAAGCTGCGCAGCTATGATGTTTAACCCGTCCAGCCCCGGCTAGTTTTGTAATGTTTGTTCACCAGAAACAATAGCGAATGGGTTAGGAATGAAGGAAAAACCACGAAAAACCGCTCAAAAAGCTTAAAGAATGGTCCAACAGAGCCCCCGAAAACGTATTTTACAAGAGTAAAAAATTGAAGGCAATTACCCCCAAAAAACAGGTTATTGCGCGCTCACGCGCACGCACATGGACTTTGAGAGTTTTCAACCATCGGCACGGTTGCGTGGGATACGTACACAGTTCCCATACAAATCTGAGCCCTCTTGAGTGGCTACACCTGAGGTTATGGTCGGCGCAATTAGGGTGACGCGCCAGGCGCGTCTCTGGGGCTGTGCGTTACATACATCGCCAACGCGTCAGGCGCGTCGCTGGGGCTGTACGGGTTAAAAGTGCCAGCCATGCGAAGGTATTCTCATTCATTCCTGCCTAAAATCGTCAATTTACCATATATATAATTAATACTTATCCATATGCACCTATTTTACTTTTAATATGAACATATGAACATTGGAAAGCAATAAAACAAGTGGTAACAGCAATTGGTTGGTAAAAAATATAATTTTTTTAGCCACGCGGTCGTAATCTGACCTTGAACGGCGAGAGAAAAACACACTCACTCTCTCTTGTCTCGGATGCTACTGAGCAAAAGGGGATCTTTCAGGGTCGGAGATACACTCCTCCATCCACCCCACTCTCTCCCACCCGTCCGTCCTCCCACGAAAATACTCGATAAATATTGGGAAAATACCTGATATTTGAGAAGGGGGGGAAGAGGGTTGAAAAAAAGGGAGGGAGAAGGGGGGGGGGGGCCCTGGGACACATGTATAGGAGTGGTAGCAAGTAACGGAGGGGAATTATCTCACCTAATCACAAATTGAGTGCCACTGGAGTGTTTTAAAAGTTTTTTTTAGGCCTTGGACCTCAAGAGTCTGGCCGCATTCGCCCAGTAGAACCTCTCAAGAGTCTGGCCGCAGTCCAGAGGTTAAAAGACCTCAAAACAAAGGAATATGCGATTAAGTGAGATAATTCCCCTCCATACCTTTATCACTCCTCCACATGTGTCAAACTCCCCCCCCACACCTTTAATTATCACCTATTTTTCCTCTTATTCCCTTGTTTATCAATTAATTTACATCGCCAATATCTCCCACCCAGTTTCAAGCAAATTTTATATACATACAAGAAGTTAACTCACCGAAGTAATATTGGAACCTCCGACATCCAGTGTGACGTCACGCCTGGGACAGTAGGACCATATTTCATATACAAACCTGAAGAATCTAAGGATGTGTGACTTTGAAAAGCTGAATAACATGTCTCTCATTGGAGTATACTATATTTAGTTGGGATTAAGTCTAATGACAGTATCTTGTGAGCTTGTCACTACTTTAAGGAGTCATTATTATATCATATTCGGGATAAAATCGTTGTATGAATATCATAGCCAAGGTCTCTGCATACTGTTTGCATGCAGTATTGGCCAGTCATCAACTCATTATGCTAACCTATTGTGTTCCATAATGAGGATTATGGTGAATTGTCTTAAAAATGGGTTAATGTTGCGATATATTGGTCATGGGGGTGTTTACTGTGTCATAAGATAGTGAAATATACGCGGAATATACGTGGTGGTAGAGGGCGGCGCACACTAGGACAGCTGGCGCATACGATAATATTTAAGTGTGTTCATTATTATTTTCCCATTAACCTTCTCCCACTAACACACGATTGCCTGAACAGTATAAACTACCTTTAAATGTAGTCACCACAACGTACCCTGGGTACATGCAGTATGATTGTACTGTAGGTACTGCACAATTGAAAACAGAACAAGAAAACAAAGATACTTTGAAATATGGCAACACCGTCTAAAGCCACTCGGGAACACAGACTCACACGAACCCCGTTATTATGACTGACATATTCTTTAATTTGTTTTCTTTTTCACCACTATCATAAGTACCTAAAATATGTCCAGCTTTTGTCTGGTTTAATTATTATAACTTTCACCAGCATACAATAATAGACCTGGGTAATATATTAAATGTTCTATAAGAGAGTTCGCTATGACAACTGTGCTTTCGTCTGCGGGGAAGGCATGGCCGCAGCCGCTATGCCCTGACATGTACACCGAATCCCGATTCTATTTCGATGCATTAAAAATACTTTGATGATAAAAACTATCCCAACCAACGTAACCAAACCTAATTCTAGACATACAGTAAACATACATCGACATATACCAGTAATTGGGCGTGAATATAGTAGAAGTATAGCGGCTGCAGGGCATGAGCTTCCTTCGTCTGCATATTTATATCGAATATCATTACACAATTAATGACTTGATTGATTTATTTTTCATATTCTACTTGTTCTTAACCCTTAATTAGCGGCGAGCAACATAAGTCGAGTTAAATAAAGCTGGACTATGTGGCGGTGCTCGACATATATCGTGTGGCAATTTCAGCACGTAATGTTGCTGAGAGAGAGAGACAAGTGGTGGCAGGAGAGTAGCGAGCGTATGACTGCTCCAGACCACCGCGGCGAACCTACTGACACGAATCCCACCTCCTCCCTCCCTCTCTCACTCGCTATATACGGAATTGTATGGGGAAAATGCCTAATTACATGCTTTTTGCACTCGCGTTGCACGGTTATTGCAAGAAAACTAGCCATCATAAAAGGATCGTTATGGTGTCATTCGAAAGCTCTGTTTATGCCCTTTCAGGGATAGATACTTGTTTTACGTTCTGGGTCTTATTTAGGCATGAAAATGGTCACGTAAACAGCCCTATTTTGGCTAAAAACACCCCGCTGGGCGGTACATATAAATAAACCGCATAGGCCGCTCGTAAGGTGTTAATATAGTGCTTTCTTGAATTTCTAGCCATAAAATATGCAAAGCTTCTACCAGTATGAGTTAATAATAGAAAAACAAAGTGGAACGACATTCTCCCCATGTTGTCAACATCTAACCTACATCCCATGCGTGATGTCACAATTTTACAAGACTAACACATTTCGGCGAGCTACCAGAAATTTGAGTATCTGGTGGGTCTACTTGTTAGTGTATAATATATACTTTGGTCTCAAGGCCATCAGGGACGCAAAAAGAGAGCGTGGCAAGAGAAAGACAGCAAGAGAGAGAGATCAGTCTGCCTTCAGGTCTCGAAGTCTCGCGCGCCTCTTACCTCATGACTGGAGGGTCGGCAATAATTCGTCTTGTTCACCACCGAAATACTATTCCCACTTGTTTTATTGGTGTTACATGTTAATATCTTCATAGTAAACATAAATTAGGCACATATGAAAAAGTAATAACGATATTTATCGGATAATGACGATTTTAGGCAGGAATCAACCAAAATATACTCGCTTGGCGCACATCTTAAAAACCAATGACGCGTAGTTCTCGAGTTAATCTTGGCAGTATTTCTGCCATCCCTTTATCCGTGGTCATCACTATCATCACCATTATCCTGTATCATTTCTGCCCTCCCTTTCTCCGCCATCATCACTATCACCACCATTATCCCTTATCATAATTTCTGCCAAACCTCTCCTCAGCATCATCACTTTCACCAGCATTATAAAGTATGATAATTTCTGCCAACCCTTTCTCTACCATCATCGCTTACATCACCTTTATCCGTATCATCATGTCTGCCCTCACTTTCTCCGCCGTCATCACTACCATCATCACCATTATCACTTATCATGTCTGCCCTCACTTTCACTGCCGTCATCACTATCATCATTACTATCACCATTATCACTAATCATCATTTCTGTCATCTCTTTCTCTTCCGTCATCACGATCATAATTACTATCATCACCATTATAAATTATCCTCCGTTTTGGCATCACCGTCATCATCAATATCACCATAATCGCTCATTCCAAATTTCCAATCTAGCATCGACGAGACCCGAGATTCAAATCAAATATACGATCACATTAGCATCAGTATTACCAACACTAACATCGAGAATAGTATAATGTAAACAGTGATTACAACCAGCGATAAACACAAACACATATTATACCAAATACTCTTGTACGGTTACCCTCATAACTTCTTTTCCTCGACGTGATCTTATGTATAAAATTATAATAGTATGAATGAATTGTGAGTGTGGTTTCTTTTATTAACATCGACACTATTATGTATATGTAAACATGAACACATATTATAGAAACTACTCATGTAGTCTACAGTTGCCCACATACCTGTTCCCCGACTTGATCTTATGTATGCAAGCATAATAGTGTGAATGAATTGCGAGTGTGTTGTTTATAATTATCAGTTGACTAATCAGATGGTAGAAATATTAGCTCGATTACTCTAGTCGTTTTTTTAGTTACAGAGGTTAGAAGTCATGATTTCTCGCCTACTTACACTGAATATACTAGTACTGAAAACCTATTAACGTGACCTGACAACTTGCTTTATATGGGAGATTTATGGTATATTATCTAACACCCTTCTCCTTCCTTCACCACGGTTTTGTTCCCTCGCGGGATATCTCCCTCCCTTGACAATATTTTCGCATATTCTCTACAATAATGCTCCTTTCTACCTACGTTCAGGGTGCTCATTGTTCACATGTGCCTAGTACTGCAAGCCTATAGGCAACACATGTGACATACCAACATTGCTTTATATGGGAGATAATGGTATATTATAATTCTAACACCCTCCTCTTTCCTCCCCTTACTCCGCCACTGTTCCGTTCCCTACGCTCGGCCACAACCATGCATTTCATCTGCTGACTGCTAATACTATTATGTTTCATTTAGGTATATGTTTAGAAAAAAGGTAAATACAATGTATTTTACTGTTTTACAATGAAGTCTATTGTCTTTAGCATCATTGTATATAAGTTAGCTATTCACTACAAGATTTCACTAAATCGGACAGGTTGGAAGATGATTGCCAAACCGGAACACCGAAACCGTGACATCGAGTATAGTACTGTGAGGGCTGGTCCTATCCAGAGTGGGGTTTGGCATCCTTTACCCAACCATAGTCGTTTCTGTCTGTCTCTTTTAGGCTACTGTTCTACTTTTCCTTCTGTGGCCAAGGGGCAAGGAATCCTCCTCCCCTTGTAAAATTCCATTACTATTCGAGACAGAGTAAGAGGCGAGGGAACGCAAAAGTGGTCCCGAACCCTCAGAATTAGTATTTTAATTATTTTGTTTTAGTTCGAGCTCTGTCTCGAGTCAGCCACCCCTAGCTGTGGGGTATGTGCCTGAGTACATACATACATACAGCTACTACTGTCACCATCATCACAACTACTATCAACATCCTCACTAATAATACTATCGTCTATATTTTCCCAGCTGACGGTAAATTGCCATGTCCCCATCTTGATTACTCGGCTATTACCAAGATTATGTAGCAAAATGTGTTATTATTTATGGAAACCTGGCATTTATGTTACCCAGAGACATATCAGTGTCATAATAATTAGTTAACCCCTTTTTAAGTATGGTACCGATAATTTAGCTGCTAGGGGATTGAATTTACCTTCAACTGAATATAACCGACTATAGGACTGTCATCATCATCACTACTACTGTCACCCGCATCACTACTACTGTCACCATCGTGACTAACGTCATCATCACTACTGTCATTATTATCACTACAACTATCACCATCATCACTACTAATTTCACCATCATCACTACTACTATCATCATCTTCACTAATAATATTACCATCATCACTACTACTGTCATCATGATCACTATTATTACCATCATCACTACTACTATCAACATCACAAATACTGTCACCATAATCACTACTACTATCCCCATCATCACTACCACTATCTGATGGTGCCACCGTAGCTGCCCTTGCTAAGAGTGAGCTCCGGTTTGTTCTTCTAATTCCGCGTTAATACAGCGACTACAGTGCCATGGATTTATAATCTTGCTCAATAAGTGATGTGGAAGAGGATAATACATTAAGTGACACCTACGATACTGAGCCTTCCAAGTGTGCAATGACAGTGTATTGAACTCGCTGGGACTACACCCGGTGTTTTGGTTGTGCAAACATGGCGACGAAAACCTCCGGCACTTGTACCTTAAAAAGGCTACGAGGATTCTAAATATTGACTGTGAGCAGTGAAAGTGTTGTTATACAATCATCAGTGACCTTACATCATGTTACCGTGAAACATTACCCATACTGTATGTCTGTAATATTAATTAAGGGAGATTGCCAACTAGTTTAGAAGCAGGCCCCGTTTTGTATATCGTTGCCATGGTTACCAGCGGTATATGAAGGTTGACAGTGCTTCGAAAAAATGGCTGAAGATGAATACGTACTGAACAGTCTCTTATGTTTTGTGACTTCAGGTAAAAAGGACGAAACTCTGTTTGAAATAACTAACTCATTCTACTGTCATGAAGAAATAAAAAAAGAAGTGCTATGTGGACTACTACGTGAAGATGTTTGCTGGAGGAGGGACCCTGAGAAGAAACGAAAACATCTGATTGACCTGATTGAGCTCCATGAACGAGTCGGGAGCTTAAATATGTCTGTGAAATTCGTGACCGACTCGCATAAAAGAATGCCTCCAATTGGACTTGAAAAGCTCGGTCCTCTGCTAGCTAACCTATCAGAAGATACTGCTTATATTATTATAAAAAAATTATTGCCGATAATCCTGGACATTAAATCTGAAGTGATGAACACAGCTGATACTGTTCGCATAATTAAAAATTACTTTATAGATCTAAAGTGTAAGTTTATGAATGCTGTCACTGGACTGGGAGAAGCAACAAGAGATAATACGTTAAATGAAATTAATGTATTAGAGGATATTACCACACTTAGACAAGACTCTAACCAACCAATGTCACAAGACGTAACCCCTAAGGCAAATAAAACTTTGAACACTTAGAAATACTCTGACGTAATGCGAACGAGTTCGACTCCAAGGGTTGTGAACAAAAGAAAAGATAAAAGAGACAATGAAAAGCTGGGGAACGGAAGAAGGCACGACGATGAGGATCTGGATGCTGTGCCGTGTGTGTGGATGATCCTAGGAGGGTCTGGGCCAGTTGGCAGAAGTCAACCGACAGGACGTGTGATCATCAGCCTCACTGATGCTGTGGAGGTGTGCTCTGCCCTCAGGAGAGATGATGATGATGCTAACGGGACTTCTGCAGTTACAGGCAACAAGAGATACACATCAACGTATGGCAGTGTACAGAGAGCGGACCAGAGAGGAAAGAAGCAGCTTTCCAGCCCACCAAGTCTAGTCACAGCCAGAAGTACCGGTGCTGTCACGAAGAATCTTCACCGCATCCATACCAATGGAGATCCAAGAAATTCTCCATACTCAATGAAGCAGACTAATGCTTCAGCAGACAATGATGGCTGGACAGAAGTACGCAGGAAGAGGGAAAGGAGAGGAAGTACTGGACAAGGAAGGTAAATACTGGTGTTACCGGTATGAGAAAATATGAAGGTACTTTTATAGGTGTTAGTAAATTGGTTGATGTCTTCATAGGTAGAGTAGACAACAGTGTATCCTCCTCTGATCTAAATAAATATATTGGTGATATTTTTGGAGTTCAAATCAAGTCGATAGTAGCATTAACAATCAGAACAATGGTGATGGGCTGGTCTATCAGAATGAGACTTGAGCGTTCTCTGCCATACCCATAGCTTACTCTGACTGTTCCTTTTACTTATATATTTTCTAGATCTCCAGTGACGGCGTCTTTTCCGTGGATTGACCTCCCTACTGCCAACCCTGGCAGATTGGGAGCCAAAGCGTCACATTTTTCCTTTGCCCCTCAACTTTCCCTTTATAATTGCTGAGGGGCACAGGGCCTTGGGTGGGGCCTTTGTTTCCCGGGCGTTTCCGCACCCTCCTCAGCTCCCCGGCTTTGAGTGGCTTCGGTCACCTTGGCATTATTAGTGGTAAGCTGGGAGGGTTCTGTGGGGGTGCTCGGTTATGGCCTTGGCCTTGCTCGGAACCTTGGGGCTGCTCGGCCAGACAGCCTGAGGAACAGCAACAACAACAACAACAATCAGAACAGAGGAGCACAAGGCTTTTAAGGTGGCAATACAGCTTGTGGATAGAGAATAACTATTTAATGCAGAACTCTGGCCCGAAGAAGGATTAGTAAACAAATGTTATCAAAGAAATAGAGAGCCAGAGAATAAGATTCATAGTTAATATACGTCTCCATATCATTGGTATTTTCTACTTGTTTATTTATTATTACTATTATTATTATTATTATTAATATTATTATTAGTAATTATTTTTTTATTTTAGACCAACATGGAACAATTTCATTTTAAGGCAAGCACATTTAACTGTTGTTCACTGAAAAAGAACATTGAACTTATTAGAGGATTGGCTGACGAAGAATATGACATTATTTTTTCTACAGGAGACTTTTGTTACAGATAATAAGCTAGGAACTTTAGATTTTATAGATGAGAGATATGAGTGTACAGGTGTTGCCGCCACCTACTCTGAGAGAGCCCTTGTTGCCATGGCTGGTCGACCTTCAGGAGGTATGGCCATTCTCTGGAGAAAACAAGCTATATTTAAAGTAAAGGACATAATTTTAAATGACAACTTTATTATAATGGATTTATCTTTTAATAACGTAAACATAATACTTGTTAACGTATATATAAATAGTGATGTATGGGAGGTTACTACTCTCGACAACTATCTTCATACTCTTTCATTTTTAGAAAGTATTATAACAGATTATAACTTTGGTGCAGTTTATTATATAGGTGATTTTAACACCGATCCTTCTCATGAATTTCAATGACTTTAATAATCAAAATAACCTAACTTGCCGCGATGTTAATGAACTTCCTAATGATTCATTCACTTTTGTAGGATATGGCAACTCTCATACTAGGTGGCTGGATCACATAATGGGTAGAAATGAGGAACTGGTTAATGTAAAAAAATATAAAAATCTTAGAAGATATCATAGGATCTGATCATTTGCCGATCGAATTCATTATATTCGTAAAAGCTAATCCTTTTAATGTAAGTCAAGTAATGAACAATGCAAAAGAAGTAAAAAGTCCCTTTGTGGGATGGAATAGTTTGAAATCCGACGATTTTGCGGATATCAATGATTTTGTCGGTGATCATCTTTTGCACATATTTGATCATGACTATTATTATTGCTCGAACATATGGTGCCATAATAAAAATAATTTAAAGTGGATTGATAATCTGTATAATCATATTGTGAATGCAGTTCGAAATGCTACTGAAAGATACCGAACCCAAGGTATTTAAACAAATAAATATAAAATAATTCCTGGTTGGAACCGGCGCGTGAAGCAGCTTCACTCAGTGGCTCGCGACCACTACCTGACCTGGGTGGCTGCAGGTAAACCTTTGGGAATGGAACAACACGCTCGTATGGCCGACTCCAGGAAACAATTTAAAACGGCACTCAACGAATGTCAAAGAAACTAAAATATTGAAATATGTAATTCTATTATTGAAAATTTCTCTAGTAAAGACAAACAAAACTTTTGGAAAGATGTAAAGAATAAAAAGACAAAGATAAAAACTACTAACATTATTGATGGCGAAAATTAAGCTAATAACATAATTGATATATTTACTCAACAATTCCTAGTTGCTCAACAAAGCACAAGTAACGAATGTACAAAGGAGTACAAAGGAAATCAAGCAACAACAGTTTAGTGACTCTTCTAGGCTGCTTGTCCTCCAAAATACTGAGGATCAAGTGTCCAAACAATAGTTTAGAGTGGGTAAGGGAACATTGGAAAGGGAACTACTGCCCTGGAACTAATGTCCGTGGTAGGATTATGAAGTTAGTAGTGGACAGATGGGTTAGTAACTGAGGGGAGGATAAAATAAAGTTATTCATTTACAAACGCAGTCAGTCGCGGGTTTGATGAGAGATTTTTGTCTAGGCGAAGTTTAAATGAATCAACGGTGCTGCAGGTTAAAACATCTCGGGGAAGCCCATTCCATAAGTTGACAACTCGATTGAAGAAGAAATGTTTAGCTTCGTGTGAGTTAAAAGATTTACCAATAATTTTGCATCCGTTTCCCCGCGTGTACTTAGATTGGTCGATAGTGAAGTACTTACTACAGTTCATATTGTCGATGCCTTTGATGATTTTGAACACTTGAATTAAGTAGTTTCTTAATCTGCGCTGGGTTAAAGGATATAGATTTAATTTTCTAGACGCTCCTCGTATGGCTTGTTCTTTAAACTAGGTATCATTTTGGTAACTCTACGTTGAACTCGTTCTTGCTTGTCTATATCTTTTTGGTAATAAGGGCACCAGGATTGAACTCAGTATTCCAGAAGAGGGCGGACTAAGGAATTGAAAAGGGTTAGGATAACGTCTTTGGATTTATGCTCAAATGACCTGCCTATAAAGACAATTATTTTGTTTACCTTCTTAACAACTTCTGAACATTGTTGACTCGGTTTTAGGTGACTCGATATTGTTACTCCCAGATCGGTTTCTCTGTTTACATTCTTAAGCTGAGTGCCATTCATCAAACAGTTTGCTTTCTCATTTTGGTATCCGATATGTAGTACTTTACATTTATCCGGATTGAAACTCATTTGCCAAATTTGGGCCCAACATGACAACTTATCTAGATTGTGTTGCATATCGTCAACTTGTTCTTTTGAGAGTACGCTATTTGCAATTTTTGTATCTTCAGCAAATTTTGAGATTGTACAGGTGAGACCCTCATCTATGTCGTTGATGTAAATTTGAAAGAGAATTGGTCCTAGTACCGATCCCTGGGGTACTCCGCTACTTACATTGGTCCATTTAGATGCCTTACCGTTTATGACTACTCTTTGCTTTCTGTCGCTGAGCCAATTTTCTATCCATTTCAACACACCGTCTTGTATTCCATGCGCTTTTAGTTTTAGCAGTAAACGTTTGTGGGGAACTTTGTCAAAGGCCTTTTGAAAATCAAGGTATATAATATCTACAGCTTTACTCTCATCGTAAAGGTTGAGAATATCGTGGAAGAAGTCTAAGAGGTTTGTTAAACAGGAACGTTTTTTACGAAAGCCGTGTTGAGTATCTTTAAGTATGTTATTTTCCTCTAAGTGATTTACGAGTCTGTCTTTTATGAGTGTTTCTAGCATTTTATATACAACTGAGGTTAAGCTAATTGGACGATAGTTACTGGGTAGGGATTTGCTGCCTTATTTGAATATCGGTGTTACGTTGGCTAGCTTCCACTGATCAGGCATAGTTCCAGACTGCAAGGATTTATTGAATAGCAATGTCAGTGGTTTACAGAGCTCATCCTTAGCTTCCTTTAGGACTCTAGGTGAAATTGTATCAGGTCCAGGTGTTTTATTTACCTTGAGTTTATCTAAACAATTCAATACTTCTCTCTCTTTAACGGTGATATTGCTTAGAACATCTGAATTATCAATCTGAATCGACGATGGAGTAGGGATATCACTGTCTTCCGTTGTAAAAACTGATGCAAAGAAGGTATTGAGGGCATTACTCATTTGTACTTCGTCTTTGGTGTATTCTCCATTTTCATCGACTAATGGTCCAACAGTTGAAGTAACTACTTTTTTCTTTCTGATATAACTAAAGAATTCTTTTGAGTTTGTTTTACTTTGATTCGCAACATGTAACTTCCGGGTCTTTTTACTTTGCTTAACCTAAGACGTGCGCATGGAGGGTATGAGACACCACACGCCTGTCCGCACGTATTTGAGCTGTTCCCATCACTAACATCGTTATTTTACCATAAATAACATTAATACTTATCCATATGCACCTATTTTAGGTTGATTATAAAGGTATTAACCTGTTACAGCAATAAAACAAGTGGAAACAGCGTTTGGATGGTCAAAATCGGCGATACAGGCTGGGAGTTATATAATGTATGGCTGAGGCAACCTCCCTCCTCTCCTCCCCTCCCCTTGTCTGGAGAGACACTGTTACGCAATAGTCTCTCTTTCGCTCTTTCCCACGCTTGGTAACAGTGATGACAATGCCCTGCTACCAACTCGCTAATGTTAGCACGAAAATAGACCACAGAATAAGGGAATAACAGGGAAAATAGGTGATAACTGAAGGAGGGAAGGAAAGTGGGGAAGGAGGGGATGTGGAGGAGTGATATTTGGCATGGCCCAGGGAAAAAATAAAATAAAAAAATATAAAAAAAAAATTGTTTTGGGTTGTTTTAAATTGATTTTTTTAGGCCCAGGATCTTAAGAGTCTTCCCGCAGCCGCCCGGGGATACTCTTAAGAGTCTTCCCGCACTTGCCGGGTTAATTCACTTTTTGGCTTTGCGTCGTAGCTCTACAAATTTCACCCGTTCTTCGTCATTTTGTAAGGATTTTAATCTATCATTAGCAAACTTTTTTAGCAAGCAGACAGTTTAAAATATCTTTATTCCACCATTTGGGCTTATAATTATGGCCTGTACGCCGTATTTTCGATGGTATGCAGTCCTGCACTGCTTTTAGGTAAGTGGTTTCGAATAATTCCCAAGATGTATTTATGTCGTTATTGTTAATTAAAAAGCTCCAGTCAGTTTCTTTAAACATAGCTTTAAGTTTATGAAAGTTTGCTTTCTTGAAATTAGGGACTTTTTTCGATGCTGCTATTTGGTTCGTTACTAGTAAACTTTAAAGTGAAAGTTATTGTACGATGGTCGCTGTTACTGAATTCATCACCAACATTCAAATTCTCTATTAATTCTTCTTTTGTTGCAAGTACAAGGTCAAGAACGTTATTACCACGGGTCGGCGATCGAACAAATTGCAAGTTCGCATACAGGTCATGTCCGGAGTGTGAAGTAAGAGTATCGCCCCACTTGGTCACAGGTAAATTAAAGTCACCAAAAATACGATATCTTGTGAGTTACTTACATCTGCAATTTGTTCATAAATTTCTTGGTCAGTTTGCACTGATTGAGCTGGAGGTCTGTATATTAATGCAAGTTTAATTTTTGTACCTTTATTATTCTTTATTAGCACAAAAGATGTGTCGACGTTCACAATTTGAGGTTTTGACAAGAGGGTCGAGTTAAGACTTTCTTTGATATAAAATAAAACGCCACCTCCATTTTTATTTATTCGGCTGTTCTCAAACATTACATAACCGGGAAGTGAATATTCTGCTAAAAAGTCTCTATCTTCTGTATTGAGCCAAGATCCTGTTATGCCAATCACATCATAATTTTCTGTAAACACTAGTTCCTCTAAATCTGAAAATTTATTGCGTATGCTACGAGCGTTTGCATAGAAAACCTTTAAAGTTGCGGTTTTAGAACTCACAGAACGTTCTTTAATCAAATGTTTGGTTCTGGTCGGGTCTACATTTACATTCATGGCTGTCCTCGGTCCTCAGTCGTTATCCCTGGCGGTTTTGAATTTGGGTCGTGTTGGTGGAGCTTTATCCAAATTCGCGGTTCTTGACAGATTAGCATTTAATTCCTTTGCAGGTTGCCGTCCTCGCTGTCTTCGGTCCTCCTTCCTGGTTGTCCTGTGCTGAGTCGATTTCTTCTCCAAAAATCCTTCACCGCATCGTTGAGAAGACGCCCAAAACGTGCTGCTCCCACCTGGTTCAGATGAACTCCATCGTCCGAAAACAAATAGTTATCATAGTAGAAATTGTCCCAGGTGTCGACGAATCCCACGTTCTCCTTCCTGCAGAGGTTTGCTAGACAACGATTCGTGCTGGTGGCTATGTTGTAAACTCGGCTCTCTACACCGAGCCGGGGGACGATTCCTGAGACGATGATCCTTGATGACTTCTCCTTAAACGACTTGATCAGCTGCTGGTACTTTAAAAGGGACTTCATAGACGAACTTAAAAGAAAATGGGATGATAATGGAAAAATGTTCATCAAGGTTTCCAGTGTAAGTTTACGACGAACGATCGGGAAATTGAACTCTGGAGTTGGTCATGATGGCGTTCATTCACTTTTTCTAAAAAATGCATCAGAGGATATTCTTGTTGCTTTAGCTAATTTTTATAATATATGCTTTAGTCATTGCTATCTACCTTGTGAACTTCTGAAAGGAATCATTACGCCTATAATTAAAAATAGAAAGGGAAATATATCCAAATCAGATAATTACAGACCTATTATGAACTCTTCATGTTTACTGACATTTTTTGAAATTACTATTTTAGATATAAATATATAAATATAGATATATATTTGGTTACAGAAGAGGCATGTCAACCACGGATTGTTGTTTTTTACTAAAAGAAATAATGCATAAATATTCAAGATCTGATAAAACAGGAATTGCTACCTTCATAGATTTTTCCAAAGCCTTCGATTGAGTCGATCAATTTAAATTACGTTTAAAGCTGTTGAAACTAGGTATTTTTTTTTTTTTTTTTTTTTTCTATATTCCAACTTACTTCCTCTCGGGCATAGGCTGAGAGCCTTAACATTCACCGCTTTACAATGAACAGTGAAGCCCGTGAGGTCTTGTTCCAGTCTAGGGAGTGAGACATGTGAAGCACGTAGAGTACAACGAGCACCTGCCATCTTGCCTTCACATGAGGCACGGTGCTCACTCATGGCCCGAAACGACCCCATCTCTGAAGCCATCTCGTTCCCGTGCTTCACTGTCTCACCCTCTACACTCGGACTCTCACACTTACACACACACAACGCCACCTGTTGAGCAGATAACTCACCAGGCATTGCACCCCTATAGCATATTTTGAATATGGGAATATTCATACAGTGCTATTTAATCAGGGAACAATGAGGGTATTTTATTGACGTTTCGGTGGGCTTTGTGGTAATGCACTGATACTAGGTACAGCACAAATTCCATCCCAATAATATCTTCCCATTGATACATCGGGATTTGAACCCGGGACCTTTGGATTACCAGGCCAGTGGCAAGACCACTCCACCACACCTCCCCTAGGTACCTACCTAGGTATATTGTTTATATAATAATGCACTACTTACGAAACCAACTTGCCCGGGTTACTTGGAAAGGATTTAATGGTATGTTTTACTTTATAGATAAAGGAGTGAGACAGGGAGGCATTTTTCTCCATTTTTATTTAATGTGTATATTAATGAAATTATAAATGATATATAAAAAATGGAAATTGGCTGCACAATTGGATCAACCAGATGTAATATTTTATGCTACGCTGACGATATAGTACTTATCTCATCATCAACTCATGAAATGGACACAATGTACAGTAAATTTAATGAACTTGTAGATAATGATAAACTTCTCATAAACAAGAATAAAACTAAATGTTTTATATTTAATAGTAGAAAGAATAGGAATCCTATTGATGTAATACAATTGGGTAATGATAATTTAGAAGTAGTGCAGATATTTAAATACTTAGGTAATTTATTAAGCAGTGATAACTTGTTAGACTTAGAAGATGTAGACTGTAGGCTAAAAAGTGTTTACGCTAGCTTTAATAGTATAAAGAGGGATTTTGCACATGTTAACTTGGAGACAATGATATGTTTATTTAATTCATATTGTAAGCCTGATTATGGGTTGGCATTGTGGAATAACTGCAAGACAGGACAATCAAGAATTTTTAAAACTTTCAATTTTGCATATAACAAAACTATGAACAACATTATTGATGTCCCAGTGTATGCCAGCAGTCATGAGTCTGCCAGTGCCTGTAATCTACTGTTGCTAAACCATCATGTCTCACTAATACAATGTCGATATGCTAAAAGAATTGAATATAGTAACTACATTATAAGAAGTAATATGTCGTTTTTAAACTCGGGTTACTTCTTTCCGAGCATTTACAAAAGAATGAAGGATTCTTACTCAATTAATATGATACACGAGGAATTAGATATCATTTCGTCTAGAATAAACTGGATACAAAATCACGAAGAAAGAAGAAACCCGATATACAGTATCTGATATGATGACATATTTGTATTGCAGTATATGATGGGGTTTCTTAATATACCTTCCTGCAAATAGAACTATTGATTTATGTAAAACAAGTATTCTCAAAACTAATATACGTAAAAAAATAAAACAAAAATAATTGTATTTGCTGAAGAGTTTTTAATATTATATCCTAGTATACTCTATAAATATATACTCTTAGATCTACGGTAATGAACACAGGTTTTTACTAATAGGATGAACATTCATTGTTTGTTCTTTTAAGTTATTTTACTTGCTTTTTATATCGTTCTGCAAATATATCAATTTACATAACAAAAAGCCTATGTATTAGATATTGCTTGTATATAAAACTGTATGTAATCCCGTATTACGAAATAAAATTGATTGATTGACTATCACCACCACCATCATTACTACTGTTACCATCATCACTACTATACTTGATTTATTTCCAGCTGAGAGTCGAGAATCGTGTATGTGGCAGTTGCGCACTAATGTTCCGTGATTGGTCGGAGTGAATGTGTTTTATTCCGTGGGTTGTTTGTGATAAACATTTAAATAACTGTTTCATTGTAATTATTTGACTCGTCATATCTACAAAGTATAATAGTGTCTTCTATTATAAATCTCGTAAATGCCGTTTAGCATTGATAGTTTGCAATACAAGCAGGCATTAACCAAACATGCAACTGTACCAAAGTCAACTGATGCCCGAACGAACACTTGCAGTTCAGTACACTAATCGTATTTGAAAATTAAATGATATTGGACTGTTTAAGCGCATATAAATAGGTAGTAAAACGCTTTAGTACATGATTGTAATATAAGGCAAGCATATACTACATTTAAAGTAGCCTACAATCATGTTCATGGAATTTATTAAATGTACTGTTGGGGGAGGGGGGAAGTGGTTGGAACAGCCGTTCCTGAGGCGGGAAGTTTGAATCTATTTAGCAGACTTATCAAGCTTTTCACTCAGGGGTATATTAATGTAAATATATTCATGGGTATACACATATTTATGTAGCCAATGCTATTTCTTGTATTTTACTTGTACGAAAATCGGGTAGCCTACAGCTGTGAAGATATTCTCCTTTTGTTTACCCTCAACACTCTGCCTCACCAAGCCTATAAACCACTTGCGAGTTTCAGGCTATACTCAATACTAAACACAAGTACAATAATAATGTAGGGTTATGTATAATTTAATTTACAACCGCATTTTCGCTGTTAAATCTGCTAAATATCGATGGTAGACATCCAACTTCCTTTTGCCCTGAACATCACAAGCAGTCAATTCACATCCACCCATCCAATGAAAGCAGCGAGAAGGAAGAGAAAAAGCTCAATGAATGAGTATTGTAGACAAGATAGAACAGAAAAGATTAATCAGAGAAAGATATAGGCCTAATAGAACAAATTAGGCTAAGCAGAGAAAGTAGAAACAAAATCGATTTAGCTGAGAAAGCTGGTTCCATGTCAGTTTAACCATTCAACCTCAACCAGTGACATCCTGTGACATCCTAACCAGTCTCAAGTCAACCAGTAACCATCTGAACCAATACCATCCCAACCAGTGATAACTTAGCCAAAAGTGGTTTATAGGCTTGGTGAGGCAGAGTGTTGAGGGTAAACAAAAGGAGAATATCTTCACAGCTGTAGGCTACCCGATTTTCGTACAAGTAAAATACACGAAATAGCATTGGCTACATAAATATGTGTATACCGATGAATATATTTACATTAATATACCCCTGAGTGAAAAGCTTGATAACAGTCTGCTAAATGGATTTAAACTTCCCGCCTCAGGAACGGCTGTTCCAACCACTTCCCCCCTCCCCCAACAGTACATTTAATAAATTCCATGAACATGTATTCAAATTCAAATTTAATTCAAATTCAAATATATTTATTTAGCCTTCAGATATACAATAAGTTCAGAATTTAAATACATGGAAGTCAACTGGCTAAGCCTTATGAGAGAAAACTTTCTTTAACTTTTTCACGCTTTTATGACGCACAGGTTGCCAGATTAGCAATAAGAAATAGAGTTCTCTCACTCTTATAATTACCTCTCCAAAATTAGTTTTCTGCCCACAGCTAACTCAAAGACAACTGCAGAGGTTGAAGTAACTAAACTAAAGGTTTATAAATACCCCTGATGGTAACAAAGGCTTTAAAGTAACCCTAATAGGCTCGAAATTGCGTCATAAGCGTGAAAGGGTTAAGGAACCTTGATTTAACCCGAATTAATTTACATTTTTACATATAGTCTTTCAATTCGCACCCATAAACTTACACTACATAAACATACTCAGCACAAAAGTAACTTACAATTTGACGAATGTTTTAATATTTACTCAATAAAAATGATTTGAGGGACATCTTAAAACTAGACAGGGAGGGTTTATCCAGAATATGCCGAGGCAGTGCATTCCAGACCTTTACACCATGATAATGAATCGATTTTTGAGATTGATTTGATGCCAATAATGGAATTTCTAAATCTCTTGTGTTTCTTAAGGTATATCTTTCATTTAAACGAAAATTAAATATATTTATGGGATTGTAATTATTAATGGCTTTATAAACAAAGATAGCAGTGCAATATATGTTTATGTCTTCCCATTTTAAAAGCCTTAGAGATTTAAATAATTCATTTGTGTGATCATATTTTCTTTTGAAAGTGATTGTCCTAATTATTTTCTTTTGCGCTAGTTTGACTCTCTCTATCTTAGTTTTACCTGCGGTTGCCCAAACTGTGTGACAGTATGAAAAGTAAGGGTACACCAAGGAGTAGTAAAGTTGTTTAAGTACTTCCGAAGGAAAGCAGTTACGAGTTAGATATAATATACCACATTGTTTATTTATCTTGTTTGTTAATGTTTGTATATGTGACTGCCAAGTTAATTGCCTATCCACTACAACACCAAGAAATGTTATATTTTGCTCTTCTATTAACATTGAATTTCCTATTTTAATGGAATCTACATTTGGAGGAATATTCTTTTTTCTGTGATGAATAATATGTTTTGTTTTGTCGATATTTAAGGTTAGCTTATTTGCGGTAATCCAACAATAGACATTATTTAGTTCATTATTCACTGATTGCACTAGAGTATTTAAATTGCTGTGACTGGCATAAAGTGGTGTATCATCTGCAAACATAATTGTTTTAAATAGTACATTTGTGTTAATTAAATCATTCACATATATAATAAACAATAATGGGCCCAGTATGGACCCCTGTGGAACTCCAAAGGCTAAAGATTGTTCACTAGATTTAATATTATTATATTCTACATATTGTTTACGGTCCTTAAGGTAAGATTCAAACCACCTGAATGTAGTATTTCTTATACCATAATGTTTGAGTTTCTCTAATAGAATGTGGTGGTCAACTGTGTCAAAGGCTTTTGACAGATCTAAAAATACACTAATTGTAAACAGTCTATCATCAAAGGCTGCAAGTACGTCATTACTAAATGTTATTAGCGCAGTTTCCGTTGATTTTCCACACCTAAATCCATACTGGGCATCAGAAATTATAGGTTCGATAAACAAAATTCATTTAGTCTATTATACATTAAGGCCGGTTCACACGGACAAGTTTTTGTCCTCAGTCCCTTGGGAGCTGCCGATTGGGAGGAAAATCTCGCCGGGGTGTGAAATTTCACTGGGGAATTCAGGGAACCAACTGGTTGGTTTTTTGGACATTCACAGCCCTCTGTTCACAGCGATATATCCGATACAATGGCTTGGTTGCTTGCTTGGCTGCCTCTCGTACCAAAGAAAAACAAAAGACGTTCAGTAATGCGTGTGTTTGTTTACATTCATCTGCTGCGACGAAGAAGACCCTCAACTGCCCAAGCACCTATAACTAATTATGTCTGCCAAAATAAACCGCATGCGACCTTGTGAATGGCCCAAAGATGCACATGTATCATTAGCCTATGTGAATTGATAAAGGAGCGCAGTGTGATAAGGGACGCCAGGGACCCGCTGTACTGCAAACTTAAAATCCGGTATCAAAGCTTCGAGGCGTTTGGCGGCGAAGTATCCAGCAGAATTGCAAGAATTAACAGGAGGTAAGACTTCTCTAGTACCGTATCTGTATCTAAATGGTAGCCTAGCCTAGGCAGCTAGGCTATAGGCTAGCCTAGGCCTAGGCATTTACAAAGTTAAAGGTGTAGGCACCCTTAGTAGCCTAGAGTAAGCCTAGGCTATTTAGCCTACTGTTTTTGGCTATTCTACAATACCATATAAATAGGATAGCCTAGGCCTATTGACAATATATGAAAGCATTAGCCTACCCTATAGTGCAGAGAACAATGCTTAGTGTTTGACACTTTGACTAAGCTAAGGCTAGCATGTTATTTTGTTTTTGCCCAATAGGCCTAACCTAGGCTTTGTATTTTTTAATGTGAATGAATTTCACCCACTAACCTACCGTACCTTTGATTTTAGGCTAAGGTGCGTCTATTTTTCTTTGAAAATTTTCTTTGATTTGTGATCCACATTGGAAATGTGTGCTATTATTTCCAATTGGTTAGCGTTAGTTTTATTAGGCTATATTTTCCCATTATTGTCACCGAGAAATGTAATATGGGAAAAAATATGAAGTTTGCTGCATTAGACCTGGGTACTGGTATCGGTTTAATTAAAAAAATCAATAGGGCCTAGGTACGCACTTGGCATTTAAAGAGGTTTTTAAATGCCAAGTGCGTACCTAATTGGTTATCTTACCGGGTAAGGTAACCAATAGGTACACACCGGTCCAATAGGTACTCACTTGCCATTTAAAAACCTCTTTAAATGCTAAGTGCGTACCTATTGGACCGGTGCGTACCTATTGGTTAACCTTACCTTATATATTATTATAATCACCCAACCTATCAACTTGCTATTATTTTTGTGATTTACTGCCCTTCTCATTCAATGGGATTTCAACGATGGGTTATTGAAGACATGTATACTGTACCGGTATGTGTATTATAGTTAGGCTAAACTTAAAATTTATGTTTAGCCTATGCTATACATAATTTTCACTCCTACGTATTTTGGTATCATTCAAGGAGGCGCAATAGTCTCCTTCAATATTATCATTATGTACCGGTACCAGTATATGTTTATTTCACTATTGGTCTTAATCATACCTAAACACATCTTTAATGGTTGCTATTTTATTACAGATCATATACGAGAAAAATTAAAGGGGATGAAGGCTTACTACCTTAGGGAGCACAAGTGAGTGAGGAATACTCCAAGCGGCTCTGAGGGGAAGGTTCACGTGAAGTGGGATCTGTTTGAATACTTGGCCTTCTTGAGCGACACCATGGACTACATCACCGAATCTTCTTGGCCCATACCCAAAGAAAAGGTTAGTTATGAACAGTTTTGTCGACGTAACATACATCTACTGCTCTACTCTACTTGACGTACCGGTACCAACCACTCGTCTTGCAACACAATCCCACCCCTACTCTGAAACTCTCACACCCAAGAGCGAAACGATACTGGCAATCTTTTATTCTAGCCAACAGCTAAACTCTGGAATGCTCTCCCTGAATCCATTTTCCCTCATCCTATGACTTAAATTGCTTCAAACTCTGTGTGTCTTTGTATTTTGGCTCAAACATACCCTGTCTGTGGCCATGTCAATCATTCAACTCTGGGAGAGGTACTTGTCACATGCAGTTTTGTCTTGTCTCCCTCATCCACATAGAAAAAAATGGTACCGGTACCGTACACTTTAATGATCGAGTTTGACTGATGCATAGGAAGTTACGTACACATTTTCTTTGCCTGCGATATTGAATTGAGTTTTGTCAAAATTAAGATGTATTATTACCAGTACTTAATAAATTTGGCCATATTCCACACACAAACATGAACTTCAAAATTGGGTGGTGTGAAAGCATGTGGTAGATATGTCAGCGGCTCGCTTGGTGTAGTGATTAGCGTCTCGGACTTCCACCCAGAAGGCCCGGGTTCGCGCCCACGCTCGGCGCATTAAAGATTTTTCACAAGCACTGAGTCGTTACCATCCCTCATGAGCAAAGGGATGGGGTAGTAGTACAGGACCCCAATGGAAATACGCCTAATCGGCCTTATTGAGTTATCCTTAGCTAGCTTAGCATGCGCTAGCTTTAAGAACTATTATTATTATTATTGAAAATTAACCAAATCCAGAAATTATCTTAAATATTTTGCTGTTGTGAAAAATTTGTCTTCATACTGTTGCCACTACTTAGCCTACTAATGAACAAGCATTTACTCCACACACCACCATCATCATACAAAGATATCATGGATTGAAGAAAAATATACACATTTTGGTTTATGTATTTACCTTATAAATAATTATATATTACCTATAGGCCAACTAAGATTACCAATAGCTTTGAAAGTACATTAACCTGGGGTTATTAAGTACCGTACGGTATATCAAAGATAAATATAAATGCATATAGCATTAGGCTATTTTTTTTTAACTTTTAACTGTTTCATTTTTCATGTATTTATCTCTGTTTTGGTATAAGAATTGTTGATTTTATACAGTTTAGCCTGTATTATGTATCTATGTATGTACGGTATTATTATAATCAGGCACATACCCCATAGCTGGGGGTGGCCTACTCGAGGCAGAGCCTGAAAACGAAACAACATTAAAGGTTCCAGTTTTTAGGATTTGGAACCACTTTTGCGCTCCCTCGCCCCTTGTATCTTCTACAGAAGTACTGTACATATATTATAATTCAAGTTTGCATAATATGTTATGCTAATATAGGCTATTTTTCGTTTTGACAGGTTTACTCAGATTTGAAGGAAGAGCTGGACCCCTCTACAGAAGTGTTGGTTACACTGGAAGTAGACCCAACTGTCGACTCGGTACAGATTAGTTCAGAGGATGAAGATAAGGTTCACAAGTTGTTGGCGGATGTTGAAGCTTGTGAAACCTACTACAGCACAGGCTCAAACACACCCAACTCATAGAGTCCTTCAAGCAGAAACGTTTCTCCACCGAGGAAAAAGCTACTAGGTTGTAAAGTATGAACCAATTCAAACACTTCAACTACATCCAGTGGGGGGCTAGCATCTGGGGAACGAACGTTGCCTCAGCCTCAATCTCAGGAACCAGGACGTGCGCAAGCCGCTAATAAACAAAAACAAATACAGTACAAATTACAGCCATAGCGGTAATGTCTAATGCCCTGGAGCCAAAGAACACCGCCACGTTGACACATGGAATTGAGATTGCCGTGGAGTCCATAGCTGCCCGACTCACACCAACTCAGCAGATTGAGTTTGGGGCTCGAATCCTCCAAGCATCGTTGGCAATAGTCAAAGAGATGGAGTAGATGGACGTATAATAATAAAGTGTTGAATTGTTATATTGTTGTTGAACTTTCCCTTTTAACTTTAGCTTAATGTCTTTAGGAATTAATTTTGCCCCTCTGTCTAGTACAAAAAGTAGAGCAGCCAACATTCTGATGAATAATTGGTGCTTTAGAAAAATAAGATACATTGTTGTTATTATTATTTATTAATAATATCAAAGGACATCGATGCTGTCCACCCATCAAATGTTAAACTATACTCACTAGTTCATATAACTTAAGTCACTTTTTCAGTTACATATTAGTTGGGAGACTATTTCCATACCTATTTATATAATAATCTGAGGAAGGTTGTTAATAAGGTGCTAATGGATGTCATGCTCTACACTTGATATCGTATGTTGCAGTTTGTCACTGCACATCCATCTCACCATCCTATCTATTGCGTTCCATTCTGTTGGTACCACCCACTTTGACAGGCCATGTTTCTAAAGCATGTCATTGCGCTTCCAACACATGCAGCATACACCTTTCCCTTCAAGGGGAGAGCGAGTCTTCTCATGGTGATTAGTGGTAAAACTTCTCTAAACTTTCCCCAGCCGCATCTTATTCCAGCAATAGTGGCACCCACCACCGGCAGAGATGGTATCTCCCAAGTAGCATAACTTGGCCATCATTTCCATTGCCTCATTGCCAAAGTTAACACTCTTGAGCCGGTCATTGAATACAAGCTCTCCTTTGAATACAAATTTCTCAATTTTGGACTTTTTTCTTGGTAGAGGTCCCTATATTCTAGTGCAGCATTTCTTCACGTCATGTACCCAGCTGCGGCAGTCGCTACACTGTATCGAGTTCGCGCCCACCTTTTTTTCTGCATACTGTACTGTGCATGGTTTGTGATAAGAGGTGCTGCTTACCTATGAATGCTCATAGGGTGAATCTAGATGTGCGGCTGGATGGGGAAACACTCGTACAAGTGCAGTATTTTAGATATCTAGGAGGAATGATAAACAGGAATGGAGGTAAAAAAAAAGAGATTATGTGAAGGAATGAAAGTTATCGGAGCAAAGAGAAATATTTGGAAGGTGAGAAATCTTGGAATGATAGGTAAAAGTGCAATGTATCAAGGAATAGTTGTACCAACATTGATGTATGGGGCTATGATACGGACTGTGAAGGCAAAAGAGAGAAGAAAGCTGGAAGTGATGGAGATAAGCTGCTTGAGGAGTTTGTGTGGAGTGACTCGCAGAGACAGATTGAGGAATGAAGAGATACCTGTACGTAGGAAAGTGGGGCACCAGGAACATTTGTCGGATGGAGTGGACAGAAGGGTGCTGTACTGGTATGGACATGTTCAGTGAATGGAAGAAGAAAGCCTTACAAAGAGAATATATCAGTCACCACTAAGATGGTTTAATACACTAGGCTAATTGGAATCATAAATAAATAGTTAGTAAAATTATAAAACATGTTATTGTATAAATGGAATATGCCTACTAAAACTACAATAATCTAATATATATAATTAACTCTCAACACAAAACACCTCCCAATGAATTTAATGAAAGCATATGATTCACCTGGGTTTCCACAACAGATGTTAAACGCTCAAACCATTACACCATCAAGACAGTTAAAGGTTAAGTACATGACTAAAATTATATATCCATTAATCTAATAATGGATATACATTTTTGTTTTGGCCGCTACTATTAATACTGTACTAAATAGTGGCTCCTGAGCATGCACACAAGTACAGAAGCTAATATATGACAATTCATCCAACCCAAGTACAGTATTACCAAAGTACTGTACCCTTCATGACATAGATAATACAAAAATAAATGTTCTGTCTTCATAGGAAAAAGAATGAAGTGACTAAATTTTACAAATATTAAAATTATGTATGTAAGGTCTTTAATCTGAATTCAGAAAAAGTGAGTGAATCCGGCATCACCTATTGGTTGACGTTGAGTTACTTTGAGAATATTTGGGTGAGAAAAGTGGTCATAGGTTATTAGCTCCAGGTCTTGTGCAAACACATTATGGGCTGCAGGTTTCACTTTGTGAATACAATACTATTATTAGGTGGTTAGTGAAGGTTAACCATCCGATCTTGCCATCGAACCCGTCCCACTCCATTAAAATAGGTTTTGAATGAATCACGGACAGCCTTGGCATCTCTAGCAAGATTACCAGGTGGCAAAGGTTGCAGACATTCAATTCCACCTTGAGGATGTTGTCGCCATCGACCTTGTTGTAACCTTCCATTCTGTACATCCTCCCTGTCCAGAAGATCTTCAGTTACATAATTGTCTCTGGAGCTTACTCTCAAGAAATTATGCAAGGCTACAGCAGCAAGCACGATGTTCTTAGCATTTGGAGGAGATGTTCAGATTGGAGTTCTAAAAACCTGAAACCGAGCTACCAGAATTCCGAAAGCATTTTCGGAAGTTCTAGCACGGGAAAGACGGTAATTAAAAATCCTTCGTTCCGGTGTATGTTCCCTTCCCGCGTAGGGTTTCATTAAGTTTGTTTTTAAAGGAAACGCATCATCTCCTACAATCACATAAGGACATCGTTCACGTGAGATGGGCAGATGATCTTCAGGAGATTATGACATTGTTATTGTTTTACAAAGCGTATTTAAGAGAACACTGATCCCAAACTACTCCATCACTTGCCCTGCCAATGGCACCAACATCCACATATATGAATTTGTAGTCTGCGTCAACTAAAGCCCCGAGAATCATGCTGAAATTACCTTTGTAATCATAGTAATCAGAACCACTGTTAGCAGGCTTTTCAAGAAGTACTCTTTTTCCCATCTAGTGCCCCAATACACATAGGGAAATCCCACGTGTTATTGTAGGCCGCAGCAATCTGGCGCCTTCTCCCTCCGAGTCCGGCATTTTCATATATAGAGGGCTTAATACTTCGTAGATGGCTCGGCAGACCTCGGGAATGATGGAGCACACCAGATTTCGGCTGACTCTGAACTGCATCGCCAAGGACCTCTAGGTTTCTCCTGAAAAAAGAAAGTAGCACACTGTAAATGCTGAAATGTACAATATATAATGATAATAATAGTAATAATGAAATTTATGTGTGTTGGTAATGAGAGTAAATGAAACAGTACTGTAAATAATAAAAGTGTTTGATAATTATAATGTACAGTTCTAAAAAGTGCAGATTAGGTACCAGTATATGTGGAGAGTATGGGCACGATATTAAATATGCTGCGAGAAAATAAGTACAGTACTGTATAATTATAATTTTTTTCACATCTGTGCCACTTAGCGAATTGTGTGGTACACAAGGAAGTTGTCAACTTTAGTGCACTAGAGTACTGTACTGTACTTTCAATTATATGGCTGATTTGTTAAGATTTTATATCAAACACCACGTACATTCGCATGTACAGTAATTTGATTAAAATATATATTTAAAATAAATTATCCCAGGCCAGGGCCAGCTGTTAACAAAATTGGCAATAAGGAAGATTCACACCCTTCACAGAGTACCGTCATCTGGGGTGAATTCGGACATCATGGCCTTGCTCGTGATCTTGGGGCTTTGCCCCTCACCCCCACATGACTAGTGTCAAATAACCAAATAACTCTGGAAACAAAAAATCTTGGGAGTTTTTAATTTTTTTCTTGGGATAGCCTATTTTTTTTTTTTTTCATTAACCTAACCAAAAAACCTAACCTAAATGTATTTGGGGGCTATTAGGTTAGGTTAATGACCAAAAAAAAACAAAAAACAAAATCTCCAGCAAAAAAAAAAAAAAAAAAATGCAAAATCCAAAAACTTTTTTTTCACCCGGGGATAAAAAGTAGGGCCTATATAGAAATGAAGCATATGATGATAGGAACCCAAAACTACCATTAGAAATTTGCTACCTATATTGTTGCATCTCCTGTATATTGACCATAGGCCTATCATTACATAAACTTTATATTCTCATTTAAATGTTGTGCCTTCTATGAGGTCTATTGCAATTTCTAGGTTAAAGTAGAAAAATATAAACATGAGTTTGACTTTTATTATGATACATTTGTAGAATTATCGTAGGCTAGGCCTAATCGTGTTCCGAAAAATTATGCCAAATATTAGCCTATTAATAGGCTAGGCCAAAGGCTGATAAGACTGCACTATGCAAATGGAAGTGGCATAGCCTACCACTGGCTATCCTATAGCCTGCTAGGCTACTATCGCCTACCAAATAACATGATGAATTTTGGATGAATGGTGTGACAAGACAACACATATTCGTATTGTCTTCGGTCCAGTCGTATCCATTCATTCAAAGTTTGCGGATCTTCCAGGCTAAGCTCCCTCACCAAGCAATAATATACACTTTCCACTGGTCTCCTGGTGAGCCATTGGCGACTCCAGATCTGTCTCTTAATATAGTAAAACACGCCGCAATCACACCAAACGCTCTCCTTTGTTCATCCTCCATATTTGTGCGTTGTGGTCCACGCGTTTTCTGCTTGGCAATTCTCCGTCCACAGTCCCTGCCTTTGGCTCGACTCTCTCGTGTGAACACTTTTTGAATTTCACAGGGAATTTGTACAGCAACTCTCCCCGTCCTTGAAGGTCGGGGGAGAGAATTGGAAACAAAAACTGTCCGTGTGAACCGACCTTTAGTTTCTCTAATATTTTGCTCATAACAGGTAAAACTGATATGGGCCGGTGATTATTAAATAGCGTCTTATCCCCAGATTTATATATTGGTAACACCTTCGCAATTTTAAGATGATCGGGAAAATTACCCGTGAAAAAGGACATAATATACAGAGGTATAAAACAACTTGTGACATAGAAGGCAACACGATTCGTAATATTGTCATAGGTATCCCATCACAACCTGGAGAGGAATCCCGCAGTTGGCTAACTGTATTTAGTAATTCTTCTGTAGTAACTGGAGGCATTAAGAATGTTGATGCTTGTGGATTAGTTAAGTATGAATTAAAGGAAACATTTGACTCTCTGATGTTTTCAGCTAGATTTTCCCGACTTTGACAAAGTATGAATCCCGACTTTGACAAAGTATGAATTACACTGGTGTGCTATTACATCTGGTTCTTTAATTTCATTGTTGTTATGAATAAATGTATCACTTAATTTGCTGTATTTTTGTCTTCCTAGAACTAAGTTAATTATATTTCAAGCCTTTTTACCGTCACCAGCAACTTTTGTTTATGGTAGTTTCCTTTGGCTGTTCGTATAGAGGTCGTAACTTGATTACGAAGCCTACGGTATCTCTCTCCAAACGTGATAGGTTTTATGGCATATTTTTTCGCTAATATATTTTTTCTTTGATCATCTCTTGTATTTCCGGTGTTATGTAAGGCTTATATAGATGATTTACCTTAATTCGTTTTGTAATAATAGGAACATGTTTGTTAAACAAAGCTGTACATATTGTCATAAGATTACTATATATTACATTGGGGTTATTTGAACTATAAACTATTTCCCATGAAACCTCTTCTATTGCTTCTTTAAATTGGTTAATGTTATCAGTACTGTAGTTTCTATAGGTAATATCTTGTTCTTCTTTTTCAGCTTTCTAGTGATGATTTTGTACTAGTATGGAAACATGCAAATACTGGAAAGTGATCTGTTATTGTATAATAAACTATGCCACTCATTATGTGCGGCTGACATTGTTTGACCATAGTTGATCTATAATAGTAGCCGTTGTTGACGTCACTCTTGTAGGTTTAATAATTGAATTAAACAACAATTTTGAATGAGATAGGGAAATGAAAT
>JBAKBP010027653.1:0-29761 GCA_037953745.1 Lithodes maja | reverse complement strand
CCCCTAACCCCAGAACAAGAGGCCCTCGGAGCCACCAGCCAGATTGTGTCAGTTCTAGCCAGCACCATGACCTCATCCAGTACCACAGCCATCTTTGCCGACAACTTCTTCACGAGTCTGGAGCTGGTGAGGTACCTGCAGGCGAGAGACATCAGGTACACAGGGACTGCGAGGGACAACAGGATCGGCAACCCTCCTCTTAAGTCAGCCAAGGAGATGGAGAAGAAGGCTGTCCCTCGTGGTACTTATGACTACCTAACCACCGATGATGGCATCCTGGCTCTGAGGTGGAAGGACAACAAGGCTGTGACTGTGCTGTCCACTGACCTGGGGCTGGAGCCGGTGTCTAAGTGCAAGAGGTACAGCAAGGACACCAAGAAGAAGGAGGATGTCGATTGCCCCAATGTTATCAAGAGCTACAATGCAAACATGGGGGGCATCGACAAGAGTGACATGCTGGTGCACCTGTATCGTACCCCCATGAAGTCCAAGAGGTGGTACATGAGGCTCTTTGCCTATTGTGTGGACCTCTGCCTGACCAATGCATGGCTGTGTTACAGGCGGGACTGCCGGTCACTAGGCGAAAAGGGAATGTGCCTCAAGGACTTCAGGATACAGGTGTTCCGTTGCACCAGCAACAAGAAGTCCATGATCGCTCGGCCTCTGAGGAGCTCCTTGTCCTCGTCACCTGGCAGCCCCAACACCTCCAACCCCAACACCGACAACAATGCCATCGACCTACCCAAACCCATCCGTGGTCAGCGCAGCCAAATGCCTGACACTATGGTGCGGTTTGACAGGACCCTCTTCCACATCCCACTGTATGTCACCCGGCAGACCTGCAAGCACTGTAGCCGGAAAGGTAATATAATCCGGTCTAATGTGCTCTGCCAGGTGTGCAAGGTACACCTGTGTCTCAACGCCGACAGGAACTGCTTCAAGGACTACCACACACGTGTTGCCTAGGTTCAAGAGGCAAGGAATGTTGAAAAGAGGTGGGAAATCCGGGTACAAAAGTACTTGGTCAACAAACAACTATAATGTAAGGTATTTTTATTCTAATATATTTTTGATAAGTTTTTTAAATAAAACAATGATTTTACTGTCATGTAGAGTGTTTATTTATCCATATTTATTGTTTTCAATATTGCAACTTTCTGAAATTTTATGACCATAGACCGGCAAGTGACCATATATAGTCACTTAACAAATTTCAATTTGCAACCTCAAAATCAAAATTTTTGAAAAAAATTCAAAAGTAAATAATGTCTTAGAAAATTGTCTACTTTCATGGTCTAGGGTCAAAAAATCGATAATATAAGTATATCTATGAGTGCCCGGTAAAGGGTTAAAACCAACTCCAGCTTTAGCCTCCTCCTGTTGATCGTTCCTCCGCTGGTCTGAAGACGGAGGACTAGGCTGTGACACTTTAGCTGCCCGAGCTCGGGTGACAACACACGCCATGGGTTGTGTCTGGCACCGCTCGACCCACTCTTGCTCTTCCCCACTCACGTCGGCCGGCCTCTCGGCAACGACTAAGGGTAGAACCTCAGAAGCGGGCATTGCAAAGTCGTTGCCGAGAAGAAGGTCGACGCCCTCCACTGGCAGTTTCTCCACAATCCCGACATCCAATTCACGTGCCACACCATCCACCTCCAACTCCAACCGCACCAGCGGGTATGACCGAGTTGCATTAATACCCTGCACCACTACCACCCGAGCCGCGTTTGTAGGGTAGCCAGTCAAGTTGTTCATCAGAGTCTGGGAAGCACCTGTATCACGCAAGACCTCTACTCCATGCTTGCGCCCCGCCCACATCAAGCAACCCCGCCCTCTATGGTCGCAAAAAACATCCTGAGCAGGGTTCGAGCCTCCCAGGTGCTTCTGCATTGGCTGTGCCTCAGCCTCTGACAAACTGCCCCGGGCAAACTCAGATGACTTCGGAGACACACCAATGTTGCAGGCCAAAGACACAGCTGCTGTAGGTGGTTTGCTAGGACAGACTCTTGCAAAGTGCCCCTTTTCATGACAATGATAACACTCCAACTCCCCTTTGGGCTTCCCTTGGTACTGGGAAGGGCCCGGCCCCTTCTTAAATGGGACGGTGCTAGTCTTGTGGTCAGTCTTGGTATCATGGCTCTTGTACTTGTTTGCATAAGGTATATCACTAACTCGGGGGGGGTGGGGCGTCACGCCCCTTGTTACCTGCCTCACTACGCTGGGCAGACCCGCACCCACGAATTAGTGATAGCCGGAGGTCAGCCATCTCAGCTGCCTCCTGTAGAGTTTTTGGGTTCTTTTCTTTAATAGTTAAAGTCATTTCTGCACCAGTACACTTATAAAACTGCTCGAGCAGAAACAGCTCAGTCAACTGTTCGGCCGTCTCAGCTTTCTCAGAACGTGTCCAGTTTTTAAGTGCATCTTTTAAGTCCCGGGCATGTTCAAGAAAGGTCGCCTCCCTAGTCTTTGTAACACCCCGAAACTTCAATCGATATGTTTCCGGTTGCAACTCGTATGCCCGTAGGACAGCTCTCTTCAATTCTGGGTAGTCAATGCAAGACTCTAAAGGCAGTGCATCATAAGCCTTCAGACCCTTACCCGTAAGTCTTGAGGAGACTAGAGCTGCCCACTTCTCTTCAGGCCAATTATGCTCCCTACACTTCTTCTCAAAACGATTAAAAAATTCTGTGACTTCAGTTTCACTAAATACCGGCACCAATTTGACTAAGTGGGCCAAGGACTGTTCTCTTACTTGGCCCTCACGGCCCATCCGAGTCCCTGTCGACTCTGCACGAGTCTTATCTAAATCTAATTTAGCACAATATTTCTCTGAGTCGTACCTAAGCTCAGCCTCATGCCTCCTAGTCTCAGCCTCAATCTCATGCCTCTTAGTCTCATTCTCCTGCCTCCTGGTCTCATTCTCATGCCTCCTAGTCTCAGCCTCAATCTTAGCAAGCTCAAGTCTAAATACCATATCTGGAGACAGGCAGGAAGAGGGAGCTGCCACTACTGAAGGAGGGGGGGCAAAAACTGGGGAACCACCATGTGCACCACCCGAGGGCACTCCAATCTGCCAATTCTCATCCCTCTGTGGGAGAGTGCTAACCTCCGGTAACTGAGTGGACGGCACTGTGGGAGTCGAGTGAGAGGGGATCTGGGGAGGAACCCCCCCAAACGCCCTCTCCTCCGAAACCCCATGTCGCCCACGCAACACCCAGGAAATCAGCTCCCCCTTGGACATCCCTACTATATTGGAAATGCCCAAAACCTTGGCTATCAGGTGCAAGCCACAAACATCCACCCCAGTCAGCCTCTCCTCCGTCACGTGGTACCGCTTACTCACAAAAACTCTAGCATCCTCCTCACTGGTTACTAACGGCACACCTTCAAATGGCATCTCTCGCTCATCGTCAGTGCTAGTGCACGACATACTGAAGTCCACAAAAAAATTCTCGAGACAAAAGTGTTAAACTTCCTATGCAAGCACTAATTACTAAATTAACTGGAGTCTCTTAAATGCTTTACTAATTGCCATACAAAAAAAAATATTCTTCAATATGCACGCTAAAATACAAACAAACAAATGTTGTACAACTCTGCAAAAATTTATACTGTTCACAAAATCCTAAGCAAGGTCGCCATTTGTTACGACCTGGCACTCGGGTACACAAGGGCTCTCAATCAGGACTCGAGTACGGCTCGCTGCCACAACGGAAACACACGATCCCAAACCCTGAGTACTGCCAGCCGAACAAAAAACACCAATACCCTCCAGAGTTCGATCTGCTATAACGGGGTATACAAGAACTCGGTACTAGTGTTCAACAACAGACTAATAAAGAGACAGGAATTATCTAGTCTGGTCAACAATCAAACAAAGAAGTAAGAAACAACAACACCAAAGAATAGTGTTGGCCGAAGCCGAAGTAATCCACCCTTGACTAAGAACTTAAGAAGTCCTCCACCCTCTACTTCGGATCGGCACTATTACGTTACGTTAATTAATAGTCCTTAAGCATCGAGCAAGGAATCTTCTGAAAAAGTTAGATGCTTCTCGGATGCTCGTAAGAAGTACGTATCGGATTTTGAACAGCAATTCAATAAGCAAAACACTGGCAATTAAATATTAGTAAAGGTTTAAATTGGCATAAGAATAATTATAAGAATATGCAATAGTAAATGGCAAACATTAAAAAGAAGTACTCCGCAAATGCACCGGCAATAGCCTACTCGGATTGTGCTCGTGGGCCACTAATCACTAAAGTAGCTAAGCGTGCAACACATGAAATCAATAGTGCATAAACAATATCATACATAAGGAAAGCTTCAATACTATTCTGTATCTGCTGATCGAGCAAAGTCTAGCTGGGATGTAGTAGGCTAGGAAACAATGGCTGAGCAAGCGGCTCGTAGCCTAGCGAGGTCCTTAAGGCTGTGCGGCCAAATTACGTTAATTGACGGGGTGCTCTCTTGAGAGATCCAGATCGCTAGTATCTGGTTCTCTCCTGGCGACCCTCTCAAAGTCAAAGCAAACGAGTTAGCACAGTGTTGGGTGGCAGAGGCAAAAGCCCTCACTCGCAACACAGTGCTAAACTCACAAGGTACACAGTCAGAAAGACCACCCAGGCTTCCCACGTCTCCGTTGCGATTGTACAGGTTCAACAAAATCTAGTACACATCGGAAATCACAACACCAGTAGCCCTATCCCAGTCTAGCATTACCTAGACCAGCAGAAAACAGGAACAATAATAATAACACACAGGGAAATGCATATACGAGTGCAACAAACATAAATCAATCCTATTCTAAGTTAACCCTTCCAAAATAGGCTATCTAATAGGCATATATCTCGTGAGAACTCAAGCGATAATACGTTGGCTGACTAGCTCTGCACCAACGGGACCATGGAAGTTAAAAAGGGTAGGGAAAAGAGGAGAAAAGACTGTAAAGATAGTAGAGAAAGTTCACATCAGTCAGAAGAATATATATAGTTAGCAAGGGAAATGAGAAGTCGCTCTGCCTAATGAGTTCTGATCTAAAAATGGCTAGACTTCCCTTTTTATACTCGGCCCTCTAGTGAGCCCAACGTGAACTACTAAGGACCGCCCACTGACAATCATTACGTAATTGCTCTCTCTCAATCTGGGATACACAAAGGCTTTCCCACGCACTGAGGGGAGGGGGGAGGGGGGGAGTGCTAGTGAGTTAGGCCCACCTCCCGCATGGCGCACCCACTGACCCCCATTACGTAATCTCTCTCTCTCCTCTCATCATTACAAATAAGTTTTATACACAATACTTATAACTAATGATATAAAATAGAACTCGTTGACTCAGATGAAAACAAAATACATATTCATAATACTTATAGTACAACGGCTCACATGAACTAAGTTAGGAAACTCTACATAGACTACAGCCAAAGTTCCTACCCTGACGATCCTAGCGAGAGTGGGGCATGACTAGGCGTTCTGTACAGCATGCTCACACTGGACATGCGTCACAATACATACATATATTAAACAACCGAGTGGTCCACATAAAGTGCAGTTCATGTCTTACGTGGTAATAATGGTGGTGGTCCAAGTAGTCCTCCCTGTTCAGAGCTGCCTCACTTGTCAGGGTACTGGTATATCATTCATAATCAGGCCTTATACTGTATATAGTTTGATCTAACCTGGCACAGTAACGTCAATCATATCTACAAGTGATTTAATTCAAGTGTTCAAAATCATCAAAGGCATCGACAATATGAACTGTAGTAAGTACTTCACTATCGACCAATCTAATTACACGCGGGGAAACGGTTGCACAATTATTGGCAAATCTTTTAACTCACACGAATCTAAGAATTTCTTCTTCAATCGAGTTGTCAACTTGTGGAATGGGCTTCCCCGAGATGTTATAGACTGCAGCACCGTTGATTCATTTAAATTCCGGCTAGACAAATATCTCGCATCAAACCCGTGACTGACTGCGTTTGTAAATGAATAACTTTATTTTATCCTCCCCTCAGTTACTAACCCATATGTCCCCTACTAACTTCCTAGTCCTGCCACGTTAGTGGCAGGGCAGTAGTTCCCTTTCCAATGTTCCCTTACCCACTCTAAACCACTGTTTGGACACTTGATCCTCAGTGTTTTGGAGGACAAGCAGCCTAGAAGGGTCACTAGACCTGTTGTTGCTTGATTTCCTTTGTACTCCTTTGTACTCCTTTGTACTACACCACACATCATTGCAGGCTATAATGTTGCTGTATATAGTTTGATCTAACCTGACACAGTAACGTCAATTATATATACACCACACATCATTACAGGCTATAATGTTGCTATATATAGTTTGATCTAACCTGACACAGTAACGTCAATTATATCTACACCACACATCATTACAGGCTATAAAGTTGCTATATATAGTTTGATCTAACCTGACACAGTAACGTCAATTATATCTACACCACACATCATTACAGGCTATAATGTTGCTATATATAGTTTGATCTAACCTGGCACAGTAACGTCAATTATATCTACACCATACATCATTACAGGCTATAATGTTGCTATATATAGTTTGATCTAACCTGGCACAGTAACGTCAATTATATCTACACCACACATCATTACAGGCTATAATGTTGCTGTATATAGTTTGATCTAACCTGACACAGTAACGTCAATTATATCTACACCACACATCATTACAGGCTATAATGTTGCTATATATAGTTTGATCTAACCTGGCACAGTAACGTCAATTATATCTACACCACACATCATTACAGGCTATAATGTTGTTGTATATAGTTTGATCTAACCTGACACAGTAACGTCAATTATATCTACACCACACATCATTACAGAAGCAGGATAGTAGAATAGGTATGAGTGTGACAAATACATTCTCTCCTTTGCGAGACGAATGTGAGGGAAAAGATAGTCAGGATAAGGGAGGGATAACCGAAGTGCCTGCCGCCGACTCAGCTCCAACCTCTGACGCTGTGCTACCTACCACCACCACTACCCCCACCACCACCACCACCACCAAGGGAGCTTCTGCCACCACCGGGGGTTCTCCAACTGCAGCTGCTGGATCCTCCCGAGGGAAAGGTAAGTCTGTGTCCCGAGAAGGTAAGTCTGTGTCGATTGTGGGCGACTCCATGGTAAGACATTTAGTTAGGGCTACCCGCACTAAACTTAGGAAGGTTGTGTGTCTGCCTGGCCATGGAGTTGGGAGGGTTTTAGAGAAGATGGACCACATCTTGGAAGATAGTGGAGATAACCCCATTATCTGTCTCAGTGCCGGGAGTAACGATGTTGGTAAGGGTAGAAGTGAGGAACTGCTGCAGCAGTATCGGGATGTGTTAGATAAAGTTAGGATGAAGGGAGGGATCCCTGTAGTACATTGTATCCTACCCAGAAGAGGAGTTCCCAAGGAATGGACATCCAGGGCGATTGGTGTCAATTGCCGTTTGGAGAAATATTGCAAAGAAAAAGCAATACCATTCATTGATAACTGGGATAGTTTCTATGGGAGAGATGGGATGTACGCAAGGGATGGGGTTCATCTTTCACGGTTAGGGGTTTCTACATTAGCTAGTTCTTTAGATAGGGTGGTTGTGGGGTTTTGAACAGAAATATTGAGAGTGTAAATGAGAGGTTAAATGGAACAATTTTAGCGTCAGGCGAAAGCGATAAGGATATTCAGTCTCATGCTAAAAATGATGACTATAATGCAAATGATAGTAGTGATGGTGCAACAGAAGATGGAAATGTCGCTAAAAACAAAGGTAAATTAGGTATAAAGAAAATAAGTAAATTGAGAGTATATTACACAAACTGTAGGAGTCTATGTAACAAAATGAACGAACTTAGAGCCCTTGTTAGCAAAGAAAATATAGACATAATAGCGCTAACTGAAACGTGGATTAATACAGAAACCAGGCATTTTTTAGCAGAATTTGATATACCAGGATATAGTTTGTTTAAATATGACCGAACAAGTAAGAGGGGTGGCGGTATAGCAGTGTTTGTCAGGAGTACATTAAAAAGCTGTATTAAATCAGGTATTAGACTAAATAACGATAATGAAAGTGTTTGGGTAGAGGTTAACGAAGGTAGTGAGACCATAGTTATTGGAGTTATGTATAGACCGCCAAATATGAGTAGAAATGACGGAACGTCATTATGGGAGGAAATTAAAATGGCATCAAGGTTTAGCAATGTGTGCATCATGGGGGATTTTAATTTTCCGAATATAGATTGGCAGCATCAAATAGGAGACTCTGATTCTGAGGAGTTTATAGAGGTAGTACAAGATAGTTTTTTATTTCAATTCATAGATACGCCGACTAGAGGTAATAATATTCTCGATTTAGTTTTCAGTAACAATGAACATATGGTAAATAATGTAGAGATAGGGGACCACCTAGGAAATAGTGACCACAATTCTGTGTATTTTAATATACAATGGAAAGGTAATACCAGAGAGAATACAACATTAATACCTGACTTTAGAATAGCCAATTATGGTGGGTTAAGAAGAGCCCTATCAGCGGACCCTATGGTCAAAAAATTAAGTCGATCCAGGTGTCCAAATGAGTGTACCCCTTCTCAGGCACCTGTCATCTTAAGTCAGGAAGAGACGTCAACCTTGGTAGATACATACGATAATTTTATCAAGTCAGTATTCAATGCACAAAATAAATACATCCCCAAAAGAAAATTTAGATCAAGACAGAACCAACCCAAATGGATGAATAATAGACTATTAGATCTTCTAGGACAAAAGAGAGGAATATATAGAAAAATTAGAAAAGGCGAAATTCACCTACTTGCTTACTATCAGAATCTATCAAGACAGGTAAAAAAGGATATTAGGAAAGAAAAAATAAATTATGAAATTAAGGTTGCCAATGACTCAAAAAATAATCCTAAAGCTTTTTACCAACTATATAAATCCAAGGTTAGAGATGTAATTGGTCCCCTTAAAACTTCGATAGGAGAAATGACAGAACATGATTTAGAAATGTGCAGTACATTAAATAGTCAATTTCTTTCCGTTTTCACTAATGAAAATTTGGCACAGTTTCCAGAAGTCCGTAAGGTATATAGCGATAGTATAGAAAATAGGTTAAGTACGGTTACTATAAGTAGAAATGATGTGCTTAAGGAAATTGACAGACTGAAACCTCATAAATCGCCTGGTCCTGATGAGGTATATGCTAGAGTATTAAAAGAATGTAGGGATGAGTTAAGTTACCCATTAACATTTTTATTTAACAAATCATTGGAGACAGGTATAGTTCCAGAAGCTTGGAAGCTTGCAAACGTAGTTCCGATCTTCAAAAAAGGTGACAAATCAATAGCATCCAATTACCGTCCCATTAGTCTTACATCAATCATAGGAAAGCTACTAGAGTCAATTATTGCTAGTAAAATTAGAAACCACTTAGATACATTTAATTTAATAAATTCTTCTCAGCATGGATTCACTCAGGGACGTTCTTGCCTTACTAATTTGCTTAGTTTTTTCTCAAAGGTATATGAAGAAGTAGATAATGACAAGTCATATGATATAATATATTTAGATTTCAGTAAAGCTTTCGACAGAGTCCCCCATGAGAGATTGATGAGAAAGGTTGAGGCGCATGGAATAGGTGGGGCGTTGTTGGGATGGATTAGGTCATGGCTAATTGGTAGGAAGCAGAGAGTCAGCATAAATAGTATGAAGTCAGAATGGGGAGCAGTCAAAAGTGGTGTCCCCCAGGGATCTGTATTAGGTCCTCTGTTGTTTGTTATATACATAAATGACCTTGATTTAGGTATAACTAGTAGGATAAGTAAATTTGCAGACGATACCAAAATGGGGAGAACAATTGATTCAGATAGAGATATAGAGTGCCTCCAAAGGGATCTAGATACCTTACACGAATGGTCAGTAAATTGGCAGATGAAGTTTAACATTGACAAATGCAAGGTATTAAAGATAGGGAAGATGCATACAAATGTTAAATATAAACTAGCTAATGTGGAATTAGAAAACTCGAATTGTGAGAAAGATCTAGGTGTGTTTGTTAGCAATGATTTGAAGCCTAGACAACAGTGTATAAGCGTTCGAAACAAGGCAAACAAGATTCTCGGGTTCATTTCAAGGAGTGTGAGTAACAGAACTGCTGATGTTATCTTAAAACTTTACTTGTCATTAGTGAGACCCCATATGGATTATGCTGTTCAATTTTGGTGTCCTTATTACAGAATGGACATAGATTCATTGGAGAGAGTACAACGTAGAATGACAAAAATGATCCATAATATTAGAAATCTTCCGTATAAAGAAAGGTTGAAGAAATTAGGCTTACATTCGTTAGAGAGACGCAGAGTTAGAGGGGATATGATAGAGGTGTTCAAGTGGGTTAGTGGGATTAACAAAGGGGACATGACAAATGTACTAAAGCTCAGTGATAGCGAAAGAACTCGTACCAATGGTTTCAAATTAGATAAATTTCGTTTCAGAAAAGATATAGGCAAATATTGGTTTGGTATGTAGATGGGTGGAATGGACTACCAAGTGCTATAGTGGGATTAAAAACGATAGGGAGCTTTAAGATAAAATTGGATAAGCATATGGACGAGAAGGGTTGGGTGTGAAGGGGGATCAGCAGGGTTGGGCCAATCAGCGCTCTGCAGACCCCCGTAATCCTGCGTTAATCTCTAACCGTTTTGGTAAGATGATCCTCAGGGTATTAGAGTGTTGAGCCTATAATTGGGCTTTGTAATTGGGGTTGTGTGGGACAGGGATCTGCCTTGCTTAGGCCAATCGGCTTTCTGCAGACTCCCATTTTCTTATGTTCTTATGTTCTTATGTTCTTATAATGTTGCTATATATAGTTTGATCTAACCTGACACAGTAACGTCAATTATATCTACACCACACATCATTGCAGGCTATAATGTTGCTATATATAGTTTGATCTAACCTGGCACAGTAACGTCAATTATATCTACACCACACATCATTACAGGCTATAATGTTGCTATATATAGTTTGATCTAACCTGGCACAGTAACGTCAATTATATCTACACCACACATCATGACAGGCTATAATGTTGCTGTATATAGTTTGATCTAACCTGACACAGTAACGTCAATTATATCCACACCACACATCATTACAGGCTATAATGTTGCTGTATATAGTTTGATCTAACCTGACACAGTAACGTCAATTATATCTACACCACACATCATTGCAGGCTATAATGTTGCTTGTCATTAAATACTCATGAACAGTAAGCATAACATAAGAGCTCTGTTCAAGTTTATGTTATGTTATATTTATTGGTATCTATGGTACACACGCAATTGCAGGCTACACTACAGGCAGCATACATACAAACTACAAAACACCCATACATCAAAACAAATACACCGACCGACACAGACAGAACCGACATTAACCGACTCATACATACAAACTACAAAACACCCATAAATCAAAACAAATACACCGACCGACACAGACAGAACCGACATTAACCGACTCATACATACAAACTACAAAACACCCATAAATCAAAACAAATACACCGACCGACACAGACAGAACCGACATTAACCGACTCATACATACAAACTACAAAACACCCATAAATCAAAACAAATACACCGACCGACACAGACAGAACAGACATTAACCGACTCATACATACAAACTACAAAACACCCATACATCAAAACAAATACACTGACCGATACAGACAGAACCTACATTAACCGACTCATACATACAAACTACAAAACACCCATACATCAAAACAAATACACCGACCGATACAAACAGAACAGACATTAACCGACCGCTACAGGAACCATAAACCACCTGCCCGATAACCTAGTACATGCTGCTATGTCACATTTTTGGCTGTCGTGGAAAATTCATATAGATTTTTGCCAATGTGTGTGTTTTTTTTTTTTTAGCCTAGAGTACTAGGAGCATGAAAAATGTGTTTGGCATTTTTTCTGAGGTCATCTTGACATTTGTTTAGCCTGTTAAAGAAGATTGGGTGGTATCGCCAAAAACGGAAAAAAATTCCGCAAATTGCACAAGTTTCGAACTGTTTGACTGTCTATGGGGGTGTGAAGTGTGATGTACCCTATATTTGTGCATATCAATGCAATGAGTAAAGCAGTATGTTTTTATTATTTTATCATAAGTCAAATTCTGTGAGAAGAAATTATTGTAAAATCTATCTATCTATCTATTGCCTGACGCCGTGATCCCCGAAGGGGTGGCCACGAACGAACCGCCCCCATGCACCTCTGTCCCCAGTCAGTCGACGCCCCTCCCCCCAACCAGCACCGCCTTCATTCATGTAGTTCCTCACTCCATCCTTCCACCTCATATTCGGTCTACCTCTCCCCCTCTGTCCCTCCACCTCGCTCTCGTACACCCTCTTAGTCATTCTCTCGCTTTCCATGTGTTCCATATGGCCGAACCATCTCAAGTTGTTCCTTTTCACACTTTCCAGCACATCTACCTCCACACCACACCTCCTTCTTACTTCCTCATTAGTCTGTCTATCCCTCCATGTAATTCCGCACGCACTCCTTAAGTAATTCATTTCCACTGCTCTCACTCTTGGTCTGAGTCTCTCAACCAACGTCCATGCTTCGCTTCCGTAAGTCAGTGTCGGGATTACCACACTGTCATGCAAGGACTTCTTCACTTCCATACTGACCACCCTATTTCTTGTTACTGCTTTTAGCGTTCCTACAACCCTCTTCCCCTGTTGTACCCTCTCCCGCACCTCTTCATCCATAGTCCCATCTTTACTCAACACACTGCCCAGATACTTAAAAGAGTTGACGATCTCCATAGCCTGACCGTTCAGCTTCACCTCACACTCTGTGACTTCACCCCTTTCGAAGACCATAACCTTGCTCTTCCCCGTATTTACCTTCAAATTCCGTTTTTCGCACACTGTTCCAAACTCATTTACCAGACCCTGCAACTCCCATTCATTATCACTCATCAGAACTGTATCATCCGCAAACAGCAGTATAGGTAGCTTCCACTCAATTCCCTCCCTTTTCAGCGATACACCAACATCCACTGCTCTTGATAGTATTTCTTTCATAACTCCATCCATATATTATACAGTAAACAACCACGGGGACATCACACACCCCTGTTTCAAACCAACATTCAGGTCAAAGAACTCGCTCTGCTCACTCTCCACACGTACTGCCGCCTTTGCACCCTCATACATGCTCTTCACTGCTTTCAGCAACTTGCCCTCTACTCCGTATATTCTAAGTACTTTCCACAAACCTTCTCTATCCACTCTGTCATAGGCCTTCTCCAAGTCCATAAAGGCAACATACACCTTTTGTTTCTTCTCCAGATACTTCTCCACAACACAATTCAGGGTAAAAATCTGATCTACACATCCTCTTCCCTTCCTAAAATACGTTTATATAATACTTTTACTTGCCATCAGATTTAGACATTTTTTGGTATTTTGTTATCAAATGACAGTATGACAGTTAACCTCTGTTGCAAAAATGAGACACTTTGATTGTTTAAATAAAAGAACAGTTACTATGTTATGTTCCTGAGACAAGTTCATGTCAAGTCTGATACTCATTCAGTGTCAGATTCGTCACTAGCTTCGCCCACATCAGCCAAGTTTTTACATCCATCTGGATCACACTTGCACAACTCTGTGCAGGGCATTTGGTTTTCGCGGCAGGAACATCACCCACTACATTGACTCTTTGTGCATTTACACCGAACCAACTGTAAGATGGAATCTGGAGCCAGAGGTATTCTGCTTAACTTGGGAACGAAATGTCCCGAAGTGTCACTGATGGACCATCCCAATTCAGTTGGTGCTGGAACGGTTGGTTGTGGAATTAAGGCCTGCCTCCAGATTAAGCACTGGTAATGTGCCCGTCGAATGTGCTCATGCAATGATCCTTGTGTTGGGGGCAGCTTCTCGATTCCTTGTTTGGTGTTGAGTCCACGAAAATGAAACCATCTGAGTGCCGCAGCTTGACTAATACCTGCGTTCTTTGGACCGAGTAACTTGCAGATGAATGCTTCACAAAGACCCAGCACTTCACAGGATGGTTCACTCTCCTGTCCCAGACGAGCAAGTGCACCAACAATGTCATCACCACAGTCCATAAACGCCTTCCACCATGAAGTTTTGCTCTTGCCGAATATCCTTCCAGTTGTGTCACACCCGCTTATGGCATGAAATCCCATCAAGGCTTGAGCACGTTCCTCACCAAGTGCATTTTGGATAGGCAACAAAGGCAGTACACGTCGATTGGTTCCAGTGCCCATTATCATAGCTGCATCCTCGCCTAAGACTGCTAAATTGTGTATGGCAAGTACCAGCACATCTGTGTCCTGGGAGTAGATGTGAACAGTAAATCCAAGTTTGCGTGCTTCACTGGCGTAGTACATCAGCAACGTATCCGCCTCGTCATGCTTGGCAGCATGACAACTGCCAGATGTGTTGGACTGGACACCTTGACAAGTGATAGTGGATACGTCTGCTGTGCAGTTGACAACAATCTGTTGGGCCAAGAATATTGTCAGAAGCTCCTTCGTCTTGGTACTACTGAGGAACTTGTTGAGATCTTTAATACGCGTGTTTCTGTCGACTTTGTATTCTGTTCCCCTGGAAAGCTTGGCTCCACTGCGACGCTGTCTTGTTATCTCTTTCAATGAGGACTGGCAGTATTGGTCAAACACCACGTAGCACTTCGAGTAAGGGCGACTTTTGGAGTTGATGGCATTGACGAAATGCTCTGCCAGGTCTCCACATGATGATATTTTGTCCTTGAAAACGGCCATCTCATGAACTACTGCCATGGCATCGATGATAATAGAAGCTCTATCAAGTGGTAAGTCATCCAGTAAAGGTGCATCAGCTTGGCCATTTTCAGCTGATCCATGGTTCTCCAGATGGTGAATGAGCTGTGATTTGTCGTTGCATGGATGCAACAAGCCATCTGGTGTCATCAGCATGTGATTGATTGGAGAAAACTCGTATGTGCTGAGAGCTTCCTTCAAGTCAACATCTCTGGATGATCGGGTCAGGATCAGAAGCCTTGACATCAACGAGTTTGAAGCTTTCAAAGTAACTTGTTCTCCTCCAATCTTTGTGCGAGTGGATTTGTTGTTGTCGTTCCAGCCTAGATGTTTCACTTTCGTCATCTTTCCCCAGAGGTTCTGATCACCGCAAATTCGTTCGTCCACAAACTTCTGATATGCAGATGAACCACGTTCCACCGTGCCAAGAATATTTTCCTGCACATCTTCCTTGATGATGATGTTTTTAGTGAGGTGTACAAGCTTATGTTCTGTGCCATAACTTGTTTCTCCTACCTTAAAAGGATTTGATTTGCGCAGAACTTCCTTCAGGCAGTGTACTTGTTTCTCCTGCTGCTGAAGTTTTCTCTGTGACAGATCATGGTGCCGAGTTGGAACATCAGATGCCAAACCAAGCATTTCTTCAGTTTCCTTGGACAAACGTGAAAGCTCAGTTGTACTCAGGCAATACTTGAGCAGGGTTTCTGGACTGGTGGTGATTCCGTCGATTCCTCCATCTGCTTTGTGTGTTTTGTTGACATGCTCTTGGGCCTGGTCAACTCCGATGGCTGTGAAATTCACTCCACTCTTTTGGACCACAAAGCCGCCATTCACAAACTCTTCCCAGATGTCAGGGTGAGTATCCTTTAGGCTGTACATACGGGCAATATATTCAGGAATGTGCATCGCATAGTCCATTCTATTGTATGCGAAAAACCAAACACACATATTTTCCAGTGATCCCAATTGGACGTCCCACATGCCACGTTGTGTGCTCCTTTGGAACCGCAAGAGATTCTCAACTTGCTGCATATACATCCGGACCCACCTAAACATTGGGTACTTCTGGCATTTTGAGTCAAAATCACGCATCAGTTTTGGTAGCTCGAGCTCCTGAATCTTTTGCACTAAGGCATGTTGACATTTGCCAATATCACTGTGCGTTTTGCATGCATTTGAGAGGATCACAGCTGCATCTTTCATTGCAGGGTAGATTTCCGGATGTTCCTCGAAGAATGCCTCAAAGTACAGATCTGAAAATACCTGCAAGGTAATCTGGTGACATCTAACTGCTCGACTGAAGTGATTCCCGCTCAGTATCTGACTGACAACAGCTGTGCCATACAAGCCACTTTCGACCCACAACTCATCAAGGCCACTTCCTTCGACTGTTTTCCCAAGACAACGCAAGGCACATAATTCAATATGGAATTGACCCGGAGAAAGGATCCACTTGTCAGCATAGGTGTCTGGCTGTAGGTAAGCCAGCTTAAAGGCACGTTTGTAGAGATCCATATCAAGCCATACACACACAGGTTGTGGACGATTATCACCTACTACCATCTGGTTGAGTTTGTTAAGTCCAACCAACGCTGTAACCACGGTGTCCCAGTCCTGTGGTGGAGCATTTATCAGCGGGAGTGCATGGATGTTATCTATCTTTTTGGTTGACACGGACAGTAGTGAATTGAACGCGGACCACAGTGGGACTTGCTGAGTATTTGCGTCTTCACTTGGATCAGTAGATTCTGGTACATTTGATCTGTTGATATATCGAGCCAATAGCCAAGCAGTGTCCTGCACTGATGAGTCCGCCAAGCAGTCCTGGTGCTGTAGCAGCTCAAACTCCACGTAATGGGCGCTCAATGTTGGCTTTGGAGTCCCTGCTATGGTGCAAGGGCTCAAGGCCACTCCAGTCTTTGGTACATCTTTCAGTGTACTAGAGGTGCCATGAGGTTTCAGATGCAAAGGCTTTGAGATTTTGGCAGCTTCACCATTGTCAACGTGAGTTTGATAGACAACTGAAGCAAGCGCATGAAACGAATTCTTTCCATCTGTAGTATCTACTTGTGCGTCGATGTTGTCTATTGATGCCCTGAGTGGCTGCCCAACAAAAAGGTTAAGGGGTACATAGACACCTTGGTTGTCCGCCATGTTTTCCTGGACAGCAGCTGCAAGCTGACCAACGCATTCTGTAGCATGATGATATGATACTCCAGCTCCAGTATTTGACAATATGTCTATCGTTTTCTTGATTCTTTTGGCATGATAGAAGTGCAGTGATAGCCCTAAAGTAAGGGGAGTCTCTTTTCTGCTTCGAAATGAGCTTGCACAAAACTTAGGTTGGTGCCTGATCTGCCTCTTGGTTTTGTGGCTCTGAATTATCATTTGAGCCAAGTTTGTGCATCTAGAATGTACTTCTTGACTTCGGACTTCTGAAACAACTGCTGTGTCACCCTGAATGATCCATTTCAACAGCCAGATCAACTAATTTGGGATGAAATTTTCTTGGTTGCTGATTGAGCCCTCAAACTCCCACTCTGTGAACAAAGAAAAAACAATTAGAAAAACAAAAAAGCAAATGAACAAATTCTCGTAAAATTAGCCGCCATCTTGGATTTAGAGGTCTGTATATGTCCTGTCATTCAAAATATTGAATGCCATGACTTTATTTCATGATACAAACATCTTAGTCATCATTTGTGTTAATAATTAAACAAAATATAATGTATAAAGGGCTTAGAATTTGCACAGATGGGCAAAATATCCATATTTTATGCCGAAAATTCAAGATGGCCGCCATTATTCCAAGATGGCATCCAAAAAAATGCCAAACACGATTTTTGTAGATAATGGGTCATAATTATTAAAAAAAAAACACATTGGCAAAAATCTATATACAATTTCCACGAAATTACATAACACCATATTCTAACCGGTTTAGGGTACTACTGTACGTCCCGGCCGATTGGTTCCCAAAGGGTCCGGTTTTTGTGTTATCGACCATCTACGATACCGGTCGGTCAGCTAGCGATGTCCAGCACGGGAGATAAGGGGGGGGGGGGGGGGGGGGGTTAGGAATGGTTAATGTGTATCTGTGTGTGTGTGAGTGTATCTGTGTATGTGTGTAACTGTGTGTGTGTGTATATGTGTGTGTGTGTGTGTGTAGGTATGTGTGTGTGTGTGTGTAGGTATGTGTGTGTGTGTAGGTGTGTCTGTGTGTGTGAGAGAGAGAGAGAGTAAGAGAGAGAAAGCACTTAGTAACATCTGAACTGTTGCATACATTATTTGGCAGCAACACCATTAAACAAATGTCCTACTAATGTCTCAATATTTACAAAACACTCGTAAGACATTTCATATTACCAATAACAGAACTCCCACCTATATATTAATTATTATGTTCTATCCAACAACCAACTCCACTCCCAAAATCGATTAATGAAATATTACAAACACATGTGGCAGTCCGTGGACTCGAACCTTATAAAACTAACATGCTCAGTCATGTTAGTTTTGAGATTTTAGGACGTTCGCCCTATAGTTTGGCCATTTAGAGAGCTTGCACCCAACGTCTTTTTCAGTTTCAGTGTCATCTAGCTTTTTTGCCTATGTGTATGAAGGAGACAAAAGTCAGGTTGCCTGTAACGAGTGTCTCTCCCAAAGCCAAAAGAGTGACAGAGAGCCAAATTAAAGGGACGTTGTGGTCAAAACGCCTGGACACACGAAGCTTAAAGCAGTTTAAGTCATAGGATGAAGGAAAGATTGATTACAGACAGACAAACGGCAGCGAGCGCATAACCTACGTGTAAGTTGGTTGTCGGGGGTAATAATGAAGACAGAGGGAACAAGTGGAATAGTCAGCCAAATAATGAACTAATTAACGGCGTACAGTCACCCAAATAAGTCGAGTCTCCGCTGTTATTACGTTTTGCTTGCTGTGTGCTGTATTAATGTCTGTCAGATGTTGAATAGGGTGCATAAAGGTAGAAACATGCTTGTATATCTCGTTCGAATCGATGAAATAAAACTTAGATAGTGCTGATACTAATTATTGATCAAAATATACATGGTGCCGCGACATCACGTATTTGGCCGACTGTACATAAAAATAAACTTAATGAGTAATGATGAAGTCCGTGGCAATGAGTAATAAAACCGGTAAAATGACGGATAAATTAACTTTGTAATTATTGATTAATATAAAATGCGTGCCAATATTATCAAGTGACAAGGTGGCGGTACAGTCAGCACCATAACGGATGAATGAACGTACAGGTAGTAAATAGTTAATATAAACACTAAAACAACCATCTCTCTCTCTCTCTCTCTCTCTCTCTCTCTCTCTCTCTCTCTCTCTCTCTCTCTCTCTCTCTGTCACACACACACACAACGTGCGGTACAGCCAGCACCATAACGGATGAATGAACGTGCAGGTAGTAAATAGTTAGTATTAACACTCCAACAACCATCCAGACACTTTATATTGAACGTACAGGTAGTAAATAGTTAGTATTAACACTCCAACAACCATCCAGACACTTTATATTGAACGTACAGGTAGTAAATAGTTAGTATTAACACTCCAACAACCATCCAGACACTTTATATTGAACGTACAGGTAGTAAATAGTTAGTATTAACACTCCAACAACCATCCAGACACTTTATAATGAACGTACAGGTAGTAAATAGTTAGTATTAACACTCCAACAACCATCCAGACACTTTATATTGAACGTACAGGTAGTAAATAGTTAGTATTAACACTCCAACAACCATCCAGACACTTTATAATGAACGTACAGGTAGTAAATAGTTAGCATTAACACTCCAACAACCATCCAGACACTTTATATTGAACGTACAGGTAGTAAATAGTTAGTATTAACACTCCAACAACCATCCAGACACTTTATATTGAACGTACAGGTAGTAAATAGTTAGTATTAACACTCCAACAACCATCCAGACACTTTATATTGAACGTACAGGTAGTAAATAGTTAGTATTAACACTCCAACAACCATCCAGACACTTTATATTGAACGTACAGGTAGTAAATAGTTAGTATTAACACTCCAACAACCATCCAGACACTTTATAATGAACGTACAGGTAGTAAATAGTTAGTATTAACACTCCAACAACCATCCAGACACTTTATATTGAACGTACAGGTAGTAAATAGTTAGTATTAACACTCCAACAACCATCCAGACACTTTATAATGAACGTACAGGTAGTAAATAGTTAGTATTAACACTCAACAACCATCCAGACACTTTATATTGAACGTACAGGTAGTAAATAGTTAGTATTAACACTCCAACAACCATCCAGACACTTTATAATGAACGTACAGATAGTAAATAGTTAGTGTTAACACTCCAACAACCATCCAGACACTTTATATTGAACGTACAGGTAGTAAATAGTTAGTATTAACACTCCAACAACCATCCAGACACTTTATAATGAACGTACAGGTAGTAAATAGTTAGTATTAACACTCCAACAACCATCCAGACACTTTATATTGAACGTACAGGTAGTAAATAGTTAGTATTAACACTCCAACAACCATCCAGACACTTTATAATGAACGTACAGGTAGTAAATAGTTAGTATTAACACTCCAACAACCATCCAGACACTTTATATTGAACGTACAGGTAGTAAATAGTTAGTATTAACACTCCAACAACCATCCAGACACTTTGTATTGAACGTACAGGTAGTAAATAGTTAGTGTTAACACTCCAACAACCATCCAGACACTTTATATTGAACGTATAGGTAGTAAATAGTTAGTATTAACACTCCAACAACCATCCAGACACTTTATAATGAACGTACAGGTAGTAAATAGTTAGTATTAACACTCCAACAACCATCTAGACACTTTATATTGAACGTACAGGTAGTAAATAGTTAGTATTAACACTCCAACAACCATCCAGACACTTTATAATGAACGTACAGGTAGTAAATAGTTAGTATTAACACTCCAACAACCATCCAGACACTTTATAATGAACGTACAGGTAGTAAATAGTTAGTATTAACACTCCAACAACCATCCAGACACTTGATATTGAACGTACAGGTAGTAAATAGTTAGTATTAACACTCCAACAACCATCCAGACACTTTATATTGAACGTACAGGTAGTAAATAGTTAGTATTAACACTCCAACAACCATCCAGACACTTTATAATGAACGTACAGGTAGTAAATAGTTAGTATTAACACACCAACAACCATCCAGACACTTTATATTGAACGTACAGGTAGTAAATAGTTAGTATTAACACTCCAACAACCATCCAGACACTTTATAATGAACGTACAGGTAGTAAATAGTTAGTATTAACACACCAACAACCATCCAGACACTATATAATGAACGTACAGGTAGTAAATAGTTAGTATTAACACTCCAACAACCATCCAGACACTTTATAATGAACGTACAGGTAGTAAATAGTTAGTATTAACACACCAACAACCATCCAGACACTTTATATTGAACGTACAGGTAGTAAATATTTAGTATTAATACACCAACAACCATCCAGACACTTTATATTGAACGTACAGGTAGTAAATAGTTAGTATTAACACTCCAACAACCATCCAGACACTTTATAATGAACGTACAGGTAGTAAATAGTTAGTATTAACACTCCAACAACCATCCAGACACTTTATATTGAACGTACAGGTAGTAAATAGTTAGTATTAACACTCCAACAACCATCCAGACACTTTATATTGAACGTACAGGTAGTAAATAGTTAGTATTAACACTCCAACAACCATCCAGACACTTTATAATGAACGTACAGGTAGTAAATAGTTAGTATTAACACTCCAACAACCATCCAGACACTTTATATTGAACGTACAGGTAGTAAATAGTTAGTACTAACACTCCAACAACCATCCAGACACTTTATAATGAACGTACAGGTAGTAAATAGTTAGTATTAACACTCTAACAACCACCCAGACACTTTATATTGAACGTACAGGTAGTAAATAGTTAGTATTAACACTCCAACAACCATCCAGACACTTTATAATGAACGTACAGGTAGTAAATAGTTAGTATTAACACTCCAACAACCATCCAGACACTTTATATTGAACGTACAGGTAGTAAATAGTTAGTATTAACACTCCAACAACCATCCAGACACTTTATAATGAACGTACAGGTAGTAAATAGTTAGTGTTAACACTCCAACAACCATCCAGACACTTTATATTGAACGTACAGGTAGTAAATAGTTAGTATTAACACTCCAACAACCATCCAGACACTTTATAATGAACGTACAGGTAGTAAATAGTTAGTATTAACACACCAACAACCATCCAGACACTTTATATTGAACGTACAGGTAGTAAATAGTTAGTATTAACACTCCAACAACCATCCAGACACTTTATAATGAACGTACAGGTAGTAAATAGTTAGTATTAACACTCCAACAACCATCCAGACACTTTATATTGAACGTACAGGTAGTAAATAGTTAGTATTAACACTCCAACAACCATCCAGACACTTTATATTGAACGTACAGGTAGTAAATAGTTAGTATTAACACTCCAACAACCATCCAGACACTTTATATTGAACGTACAGGTAGTAAATAGTTAGTATTAACACTCCAACAACCATCCAGACACTTTATAATGAACGTACAGGTAGTAAATAGTTAGTGTTAACACTCCAACAACCATCCAGACACTTTATATTGAACGTACAGGTAGTAAATAGTTAGTATTAACACTCCAACAACCATCCAGACACTTTATAATGAACGTACAGGTAGTAAATAGTTAGTGTTAACACTCCAACAACCATCCAGACACTTTATATTGAACGTACAGGTAGTAAATAGTTAGTATTAACACTCCAACAACCATCCAGACACTTTATAATGAACGTACAGGTAGTAAATAGTTAGTATTAACACTCCAACAACCATCCAGACACTTTATATTGAACGTACAGGTAGTAAATAGTTAGTATTAACACTCCAACAACCATCCAGACACTTTATAATGAACGTACAGGTAGTAAATAGTTAGTATTAACACTCCAACAACCATCCAGACACTTTATAATGAACGTACAGGTAGTAAATAGTTAGTATTAACACTCCAACAACCATCCAGACACTTTATATTGAACGTACAGGTAGTAAATAGTTAGTATTAACACTCCAACAACCATCCAGACACTTTATATTGAACGTACAGGTAGTAAATAGTTAGTATTAACACTCCAACAACCATCCAGACACTTTATAATGAACGTACAGGTAGTAAATAGTTAGTATTAACACTCCAACAACCATCCAGACACTTTATATTGAACGTACAGGTAGTAAATAGTTAGTATTAAGACTCCAACAACCATCCAGACACTTTATAATGAACGTACAGGTAGTAAATAGTTAGTATTAACACTCCAACAACCATCCAGACACTTTATATTGAACGTACAGGTAGTAAATAGTTAGTATTAACACTCCAACAACCATCCAGACACTTTATATTGAACGTACAGGTAGTAAATAGTTAGTATTAACACTCCAACAACCATCCAGACACTTTATATTGAACGTACAGGTAGTAAATAGTTAGTATTAACACTCCAACAACCATCCAGACACTTTATAATGAATGTACAGGTAGTAAATAGTTAGTATTAACACACCAACAACCATCCAGACACTTTATATTGAACGTACAGGTAGTAAATAGTTAGTATTAACACTCCAACAACCATCCAGACACTTTATAATGAACGTACAGGTAGTAAATAGTTAGTATTAACACACCAACAACCATCCAGACACTACATAATGAACGTACAGGTAGTAAATAGTTAGTATTAACACTCCAACAACCATCCAGACACTTTATAATGAACTTACAGGTAGTAAATAGTTAGTATTAACACACCAACAACCATCCAGACACTTTATATTGAACGTACAGGTAGTAAATAGTTAGTATTAATACACCAACAACCATCCAGACACTTTATATTGAACGTACAGGTAGTAAATAGTTAGTATTAACACACCAACAACCATCTAGACACTATATAATGAACGTACAGGTAGTAAATAGTTAGTATTAACACACCAACAACCATCTAGACACTATATAATGAACGTACAGGTAGTAAATAGTTAGTATTAACACACCAACAACCATCTAGACACTATATAATGAACGTACAGGTCATAAATAGTTAGTGTTAACACTCCAACAACCATCCAGACACTTTATAATGAACGTACAGGTAGTAAATAGTTAGTATTAACACTCCAACAACCATCCAGACACTTTATAATGAACGTACAGGTAGTAAATAGTTAGTATTAACACTCCAACAACCATCCAGACACTTGATATTGAACGTACAGGTAGTAAATAGTTAGTATTAACACTCCAACAACCATCCAGACACTTTATATTGAACGTACAGGTAGTAAATAGTTAGTATTAACACTCCAACAACCATCCAGACACTTTATAATGAACGTACAGGTAGTAAATAGTTAGTATTAACACACCAACAACCATCCAGACACTTTATATTGAACGTACAGGTAGTAAATAGTTAGTATTAACACTCCAACAACCATCCAGACACTTTATAATGAACGTACAGGTAGTAAATAGTTAGTATTAACACACCAACAACCATCCAGACACTATATAATGAACGTACAGGTAGTAAATAGTTAGTATTAACACTCCAACAACCATCCAGACACTTTATAATGAACGTACAGGTAGTAAATAGTTAGTATTAACACACCAACAACCATCCAGACACTTTATATTGAACGTACAGGTAGTAAATATTTAGTATTAATACACCAACAACCATCCAGACACTTTATATTGAACGTACAGGTAGTAAATAGTTAGTATTAACACTCCAACAACCATCCAGACACTTTATAATGAACGTACAGGTAGTAAATAGTTAGTATTAACACTCCAACAACCATCCAGACACTTTATATTGAACGTACAGGTAGTAAATAGTTAGTATTAACACTCCAACAACCATCCAGACACTTTATATTGAACGTACAGGTAGTAAATAGTTAGTATTAACACTCCAACAACCATCCAGACACTTTATAATGAACGTACAGGTAGTAAATAGTTAGTATTAACACTCCAACAACCATCCAGACACTTTATATTGAACGTACAGGTAGTAAATAGTTAGTACTAACACTCCAACAACCATCCAGACACTTTATAATGAACGTACAGGTAGTAAATAGTTAGTATTAACACTCTAACAACCATCCAGACACTTTATATTGAACGTACAGGTAGTAAATAGTTAGTATTAACACTCCAACAACCATCCAGACACTTTATAATGAACGTACAGGTAGTAAATAGTTAGTATTAACACTCCAACAACCATCCAGACACTTTATATTGAACGTACAGGTAGTAAATAGTTAGTATTAACACTCCAACAACCATCCAGACACTTTATAATGAACGTACAGGTAGTAAATAGTTAGTGTTAACACTCCAACAACCATCCAGACACTTTATATTGAACGTACAGGTAGTAAATAGTTAGTATTAACACTCCAACAACCATCCAGACACTTTATAATGAACGTACAGGTAGTAAATAGTTAGTATTAACACACCAACAACCATCCAGACACTTTATATTGAACGTACAGGTAGTAAATAGTTAGTATTAACACTCCAACAACCATCCAGACACTTTATAATGAACGTACAGGTAGTAAATAGTTAGTATTAACACTCCAACAACCATCCAGACACTTTATATTGAACGTACAGGTAGTAAATAGTTAGTATTAACACTCCAACAACCATCCAGACACTTTATATTGAACGTACAGGTAGTAAATAGTTAGTATTAACACTCCAACAACCATCCAGACACTTTATATTGAACGTACAGGTAGTAAATAGTTAGTATTAACACTCCAACAACCATCCAGACACTTTATAATGAACGTACAGGTAGTAAATAGTTAGTGTTAACACTCCAACAACCATCCAGACACTTTATATTGAACGTACAGGTAGTAAATAGTTAGTATTAACACTCCAACAACCATCCAGACACTTTATAATGAACGTACAGGTAGTAAATAGTTAGTGTTAACACTCCAACAACCATCCAGACACTTTATATTGAACGTACAGGTAGTAAATAGTTAGTATTAACACTCCAACAACCATCCAGACACTTTATAATGAATGTACAGGTAGTAAATAGTTAGTATTAACACTCCAACAACCATCCAGACACTTTATATTGAACGTACAGGTAGTAAATAGTTAGTATTAACACTCCAACAACCATCCAGACACTTTATAATGAACGTACAGGTAGTAAATAGTTAGTATTAACACTCCAACAACCATCCAGACACTTTATAATGAACGTACAGGTAGTAAATAGTTAGTATTAACACTCCTACAACCATCCAGACACTTTATATTGAACGTACAGGTAGTAAATAGTTAGTATTAACACTCCAACAACCATCCAGACACTTTATATTGAACGTACAGTAGTAAATAGTTAGTATTAACACTCCAACAACCATCCAGACACTTTATAATGAACGTACAGGTAGTAAATAGTTAGTATTAACACTCCAACAACCATCCAGACACTTTATATTGAACGTACAGGTAGTAAATAGTTAGTATTAAGACTCCAACAACATCCAGACACTTTATAATGAACGTACAGGTAGTAAATAGTTAGTATTAACACTCCAACAACCATCCAGACACTTTATATTGAACGTACACAGGTAGTAAATAGTTAGTATTAACACTCCAACAACCATCCAGACACTTTATATTGAACGTACAGGTAGTAAATAGTTAGTATTAACACTCCAACAACCATCCAGACACTTTATATTGAACGTACAGGTAGTAAATAGTTAGTATTAACACTCCAACAACCATCCAGACACTTTATAATGAACGTACAGGTAGTAAATAGTTAGTATTAACACACCAACAACCATCCAGACACTTTATATTGAACGTACAGGTAGTAAATAGTTAGTATTAACACTCCAACAACCATCCAGACACTTTATAATGAACGTACAGGTAGTAAATAGTTAGTATTAACACACCAACAACCATCCAGACACTACATAATGAACGTACAGGTAGTAAATAGTTAGTATTAACACTCCAACAACCATCCAGACACTTTATAATGAACTTACAGGTAGTAAATAGTTAGTATTAACACACCAACAACCATCCAGACACTTTATATTGAACGTACAGGTAGTAAATAGTTAGTATTAATACACCAACAACCATCCAGACACTTTATATTGAACGTACAGGTAGTAAATAGTTAGTATTAACACACCAACAACCATCTAGACACTATATAATGAACGTACAGGTAGTAAATAGTTAGTATTAACACACCAACAACCATCTAGACACTATATAATGAACGTACAGGTAGTAAATAGTTAGTATTAACACACCAACAACCATCTAGACACTATATAATGAACGTACAGGTCATAAATAGTTAGTGTTAACACTCCAACAACCATCCAGACACTTTATAATGAACGTACAGGTAGTAAATATTTAGTATTAACCTTCTCAGATCCTGACGCGATTTTTGAGCCTATTAGGGATACTTTAAAGCCTTTGTTACCGTTACCGTCAGGGGTATCTATAAACCTTTAGTTTGTTTACTTCAACCTCTGCAGTTGTCTTTGAGTTAACTGTGGGCAGAAAACTAATTTTGGAGAGGTAATTATAACAGTGAGAGTAATCTATTTCTTATTGCTAATCTGGCAACCTCTGCGTCCTATGGTCGTGAGAGGGTTAACACTCCAACAACCATCCAGACACTTTATAATGAACGTACAGGTAGTAAATAGTTAGTATTAACACTCCAACAACCATCCAGACACTTTATAATGAACGTACAGGTAGTAAATAGTCAGTATAAACTTTCCAGCAACCATCCAGACACTTTATAATGAACGTACAGGTAGTAAATAGTTAGTATAGACACTCCAGCAACCATCCAGACACTTTATAATGAACGTACAGGTAGTAAATAGTTAGTATAGACACTCCAGCAACCATCCAGACACTTTATAATGAACGTACAGGTAGTAAATAGTCAGTATAAACACTCCAGCAACCATCCAGACACTTTATAATGAACGTCTATATATCTATCTATCTATCTATATACTCAGACCCAGAATAGGGACAACACAAAACACAGCAGAAAACAGTGAACACACAAAAACACAATACAAATTCACACACATCTAGGTCATCCAGGAAAAGACCGAGACACCAGGGTCACCAAGGTCCCTCCAGCACTCCCCCGGCCCCCGACCACCCGGAGAGGCTCCTATCTCGGCAGGCAGACATGCAACGGAGCCAAAGCTACAAGCCTGCCCACCGGTAGTAAATAGTTAGTAAAAACACTCCAGCAGCTATATATACAGTATATATATATATATATATATATATATATATATATTCTCTTTTAAACAGACGAGGTTAAAGGCAACTGCAGTTTCAGCATTCAGTATTTTATTGTTACAGCTTTCTATATTTCTAACAATTTTCCTCTGGGGTTCAGAGATGAGGTACAACAGGTTAGCAAAATTCATGGTGGATCCAACGTTTCACAAGTAAACATCTTGCATCTTCAGGGAATGGGCAGGTAATGATTAGAATAAGGACAAAGCAACATATTTATACAAAATTCGAGGATCAAGAATAGGTAGGTGGGCGGAGCTACTGGGTGTGGGGTGGCTGTTCATTGGTGGAAGGCAGTCTATTCGCGAGACGGGCACTAAATCTTATCGGTGGTTGGTTGTTGGCTGTGGGTGGCTGTGATTGGTTGGTGTTGTCAGTAGTGTGCTGATCGCGGAAAGGTACGGGAGGGGGGCACAGGGCGAGAGGAACGAGGGCAGTATGCCTGTAGCGCTTGCCTGAAGGAAGAATTTGAAGGTCTTGTGTTTGGTTGTTGATGCTGGGGTTGAGCGTTTGGATATATAGAGCTTCTAAAATAGCTAGTCTTCTGGGGTCTGATTCTTTGTCGAGTATGGTAGTTTGTTTGTCTAGGTCGGCGCGAGTTAGGGCAAGATGGTGGGGGGCTTGATAGTGATCTTTTATAGCGCCAGATTGAAGGTGGAGGGTTAGTCGACGGGAAAGGCGAGTCTGTGTCATTCCAACATAGGATAGGGGTCCACAGTCCCCAGAGGTGCAAATATGCTGGTATATCACATGATCGTCTTTCGGTTGGTTGGTGGAAATGGGGCGGTTACGGAGGACAAGGTTGGAGGTCTTAGGAGATTTGTAGTAAATAATGAGTTTTATTTTATTGTCAGGGTTGGTGGGGAGGACGTTTTTGTGAATTATTTCTTTCATAATGGATTCGTCTGTTGTGTGGTCGGAAGATATGTAGTTTCTGTAGAAAAATGTAATGTCATTGGCCGGGTTGGTGCTAGGGGGGTCTTGTTTGTACCATTTTTCTAGGTGGTGGTTGATGGCATTGGTGACGTCAGTGTTGGAATACCCATTGTTGACTAGGACCTGGGTGAGCCTTTCCAATTCATTGTGTGTGTCATTCCAGGTGGTGCAATGGGTGAGGGCTCTCCTGGCATAGGCGGCGATGGTGGACTGATGGTATCGTTTAGGGCATTCACTTTCCCCATTAAGACATTGGCCATTGTTAGTAGGTTTGGTGTACACTGTAGTTTTGAAGCCGTGGTCGTGGAGGGAGACAAGG
>JBAKBP010027652.1:10000-29762 GCA_037953745.1 Lithodes maja | reverse complement strand
ATAAGTAACACCCCCCGTTCTTAAGAAGACACATATATATAAGTAACACCCCCCGTTCTTAAGAAGACACATATATATAAGTAACACCCCCCGTTCTTAAGAAGACACATATATATAAGTAACACCCCCCGTTCTTAAGAAGACACATATATATAAGTAACACCCCCGTTCTTAAGAAGACACATATATATAAGTAACACCTCCCGTTCTTAAGGGGGCCCACCTCTTTTTTGTTTTCTCTCTTTCTCACTCTATCGCTGGGTTGTATCCATTCGACTCTATTCAGCCTACTGTTTTAAGACGTTTACCCCCATCCAGGTGTCAATATTTTCCTGGCGAGTGGTAGCGAGCCAGCACATATATATATATATATATATATATATATATATATATATATATATTTTTTGTATAGCAATCTAAATTTGTACATTTTTCGATAGAAAAATTTCTCCGGCAAAGCCGGATTTCTCCATACAATGCTGACTAGCAATCGCTCGCCAGGAAGAAATCAACACCTGAATGGGGATAAACGTCTTCAAACAGTTGGCTGAATGGGGCCGAGTGGATACAAGCCAGAGAAAGAGAGAAAAGGAGAGAAAGAGAAAACAAAAAAAAACAGGTGACCGCCCTTAACATTAATAATCAATTACAAACCCCAATGTACTTGAATAAACTAATGATAGCATAATAATGGTCCTCCCGGGATTCGAACTCGGGACACCACACCCAGAACATAAGCACCTAAACCATTACACCACTAACACAAACATATTCGTTCTATATAAATATCTTCAAATATTAACCTACTGCAATATTAACCTACTGTAATATTAACCTACTGCAATATTAACCTACTGCAATATTAACCTACTGCAATATCACAAGCAATATTTTCCCCGTTATACTTAAAAGAGCCCACCTCGCTTTTTGTTTTATCTTTCTCTCCCTCTCTCTTTGGCTTGTATCCATTCGGCCCCATTCAGCCTACTGTTTGAAGACGTTTACCCCCATCCAGGTATCATTATTTTCCTGGTGAGTGGTAGCGAGCCAGCATATATATATTTTTTGTTTTATGAGCAAGCTAAATTTGTAAAAATGTTGATAGAAAAACGAGTTTCTCCATACAATGCTGGCTCGCTATCGCTCGCCAGGAAGATATCGACACCTGGATGGAGATAAACGTCTTAAAATAGTTGGCTGAATGGGCAGAATGGATACAAGACAGAGAAAGAGAGAAAAGGAGAGAAAGAGAGAAAAAAAGCCGGTGACCCCCCTTAAGGGGAGATTTTTAGTTTGCTCCCTAGACCTCCATCAAGGTTAAAATAACATCCCTCTTGACCCACCTTCAAGATATTTGTGTACATTTTTCGGTAGATAATTGTCCCGGTCGATGCCGGTTCGTCCAAGAATATTACAGGCTTGCTATCGCTCGCCAGGATAAAATCGACACCTAAATGGCATGAAAAGTCTATATATTGACAAAGAAATGGGCAAACGGTCTTAAAATCGCCAACATGTTGGGGGGAACGTCTTAAAATCTCCAAAGTAATGGGGTTAAAAATTAGGAAGAAGGAGGCCCCGAAAAACGAGCCATCTCCCCCTAATGGGCTAACTAAACAATATAACAATGACCTGTTATGGGTTGCCTGTTTTCCACATCGACCAGGACCATCTCCCAGCCACTCAGTTGATGGCCCAGGTTCTGATGGTAGAACACTTGATCCAGGGTCTTGGTCAGTAGCTTCTCATTTATTCATTTACTTTTTAGTTTCCTCGCTAGACCTCCATCAAGCTTAAAAAATCTCTCCCTAGACCCCCTTTCAAGATCAATTTGTAAATTTTTCGATAGAAAAATTTCCCGGCCAAAGGCCGGTCCCTCTTAAAATTACAGGCTCGCTATCGCTCGCCAGGAAAAAATCGACACCTAAAGGGCACGAAAGGTCTTGAAATTGACTACAAAATGGGGCGAAAGGTTTAAATAAGCCAAACTAATGGGCCGAACGTCATAAAATCTCCAAACTAATGGGGTTAAACATGAGGGAGAAGGGGGCTAACTAAACAATATAATAATGACCTGTTATGGGTTGCCTGTTTTCCACATCGACCAGGACCATCTCCCAGCCACTCAGTTGATGGCCCAGGTTCTGATGGTAGAACACTTGCTCCAGGGTCTTCGTCAGTAGCTTCTCTGTGGCCCTGGGGAAGAGTGGGGAGATATATAATTAAGGGGGTAAGGTATATTTATTCCAAGGTATATTTAATCCAGCTAACTCTCACAAACACCTCCTCCTCCTATTCATTTCACTACACTTAAGAAGCACACCACGCTTCTTTCCAAAACACCTAAATTTCCTCTAACGTACCTTGATTCTGGCTCTCTGTCACTCTTTACAACTTGGGGGGGGGGGGGGGACACTTGTTACAGGCAGTTTTTCCTTGTGTCTCCTTCATGCACATTGAAAAACAAAAATAGTACATACCTATCTTCTCCCTCAGTCGTGGTGGTGCTCTGGGTAGTAGTGGGGGTGTCGGTCGTGGCGCCACCCTCGTCCTCGTCATCATGGTCGTGGGGATGCCAGAAGTCGGGTATTGGCACCAAGTAAGCCAGGATGAAAGGGGCGTTGAGAGCGGTGGTCCCTCCCATGGCATCCGGGCCCTTGTTGTCCAGAGTCAGCTTCCCTCCTGATCACACACACGAGAAGAGTAACAACACTGTCTGGAGCAACGTCTTGGGGGTTATCATGATACTTTGTTTGATTATTATTATTGAGGGTTTTAATAGTTGTTTGCCAATTTAGACCAATGTATTTTTTAGTTTATCTCCTAGACTAGAAAATCGCCTCTCCAGGCCCCCTTCAAACTAAAAAAAAAAACGTGTGTTGATGTGCTCGTATAAGTGTTGGTGTACATGTGTGTGTTACTCAGTTACTCAGTTACTTGTTCGTCAAGGGGAATCCACGCAATGCGAGCTAAGCTCATTATTATCGCGCCTCCTTAACTGGGAATGTATTGCGTGAAATGCATGTTAAGTGTTTTATGTACTGTTGGAATGGCTGTGGATGTGTGTGTAGTCTGTATTTAGCCAATTGGCGACATCGGAAACGAAGGCTTAGGGTGGATCTGTATGGTACCATTCTCACTATAGACGGTACCGTCTCGCCCGAAGGCTTAGGTAGCCATCAGCTTAGGTGAACCATATGATACCCATCTCGCCTTGTACCATTTTTGCCAACCCCAGATGGGACGTCACAACGTCGTCCACTTATTCCAGGTACCTATTTACAGCTAGGTGAATTGAGGCTAACACATGAAAGGAGACAAGCCCAATTTGTCTCCGCCCGGCCGGGGATTGAACCCCCGACCCCTCGTGTGTGAGACGAGAGCTCTACCTACTAGGCTACGGGCTGTGTGTGTGTGTGTGTGTGTGTGTGTGTGTGTGTGTGTCTCCAAAACCCGCACCCTTTGTCTCTGTAAGAAGCCAATAAAACAATACAAACTCTACAAACTAATGACCTTTTAACACATATTTATCACAAACTCACCTGTCAGTTCCAGCGACCTATTCGCCTTCACTTTTAAGGTGGGGGGGTCGGTCCCATCAGGTGTGAGGGTGAACTTCATGTCTATCTCTGTGAGGGTGGGAAAGGAAGGAGGAATATTAACCCTTTGAGTACCAGTGACGTGTGTTATATTTTATTCTAGCTATATTTAGAGACGATATTATGCAGCTTGGGAAGGATCTGAGGTAGTGAAAAGAGTTGGTTGAGATAGTTTGAAGCCTTATTATTGCTACAGGTCCTTCTAATGCTTAATAAAATCGTCTAATAATTGCCAGAATATGATGAAAAGGACGTCCCTGGTACTGAACGGGTTAACCCTTTCAAGATTATATGGCGCGATTTGACCATTTATTCTGGCTATCATTAGACGATTTTGTACAGCTTAGGAAGAATCTATGGGGATTATAAGGGTAAAGACTATCTCAATCAACCCTCTGACTTCCATATACCCTTGCTAATATGAATACAATCGTCTAATAATATTCAGAAATAAATACGTTATTGTATTTTCTAAGGGTTAAATGGGTAGATTATAGTGGACACTTGAAATAACCTAGCCATGCCCATAATTTGTAGCGTACCTGAGTCACACCACAACACCTGACTCACAACACCAACACACCTGACTCACACACCCCTAACTGACACACACACCTGACTCACACATTTGACTCACACACTTGACTCACACACCTGGCTCACACACCTGACTCACATATCTGACTTGCACACCTGACTCACACACACCTGACTCACACACCCGACTGACACACCTGGCTCACACACCTGACTGATATACCTGATTCACACCTGACTCTCACACCAACACACCTGACTCACACACTTGACTTACACACCTGACTGACACACCTGACTGACACAACTGACTCACTTTTCTGACAGTCCTTGATCATGGCCCGGCAGGTAGAGTCCAACACATTAGTAGTATTAGCCAGGGTCGTCAGGTTGAAACAGATGAAGTAGTATCCACACTCCTGTAAGGTGGGGGGGGGGGGGGGCATATCAAACTATAGGTACGGTACTGTTGTTTTGAGTATAGAAGAACATACGAAAATGTGCAATGCTAGTGAACAAATCCGATATCTAGTTCATAATTCATGAATGTATTGACAATGCTGGTCAGTACAAAAGTAAAACAAAATATACAGTATATATATATATATATATATACTGTATATACTGTATATATATATATATATATATATATATATACATCTGTTGAGCTATTGTTCCATTATGACATGATGCTTGTGGCTAAAAGTATAGTCGACTGCAGTGATATGTGGTATGTAATCTAATGAACAAATATGACACGCAGACGTAACATTAGGAAATATTCACTTGAGCCACATCTTCAGAGTCTGTATTTTTCGTTAATCAGTGTTGACTATTTTAAGTTTATCACTGAGTAGTACACCAGGTTGAAGGCCAGGCGTCTGTACATTCTACTGCCGACAGTTAGAATGACCACTGTAGATTTCCAAAGTCAATTGTGCGTATTAGTCTCATTAATAGTAGTAGTGATTTGTTCAATATATTTATGATTACGAGAGAGAGAGAGAGAGAATGACAGAGCAAGAGAGAGAGAATGACAGAGCAAGAGAGAAAGAATGACAGAGCAAGAGCGAGAGAGAGTGTGTGAGAGAGAGAGAGAGAGAGTGTAAGAGAGAGAGAGAGAGAGAGAGAGAGAGAGAGAGAGAGAGAGAGAGAGAGAGAGAACTTACCTGAGGCTCTGGAACAGTCTTTAGACTGAGAGATACATCCACTTTCCACATTCCTTCACCAGGGGGGTCTGTAGTAGGGAGAACACCAGGTAAAACATATTAATGGGGGTCACATGCTTTTCTTTATCTAATTTTCTCTCTTTCTCTGGCTTGTATCCATTCAGCCCCATTCAGCCTACTGTTTTAAGAAGTTTATCCCCATCCAGGTGTCGATTTCTTCCTGGCGAGCGATAGCGATCCAGCATTGTATGGAAAAATCCGCGGAGACATTTTTCTATCGAAAAATGTACAAATTTAGCCTGCTGTAAAAAAATTGTTTTAATAAAATGCTGGCTCGTTACCGCTTGCCAGAAAGAAATCGACACCTGGATTGGGATAAACGTTTGAAAACAGTAGGCTGAATGGGGCCGAATGGATACTACCAAGAGAGAGAGGGAGAGAGAGAGAAAACAACGAGGTGGGCCCCCTTAACACTTTGAAGATCATGGTGCGTATTGAGACTTAATTTTGGCTATCATTAGACGATTATAGACAGCTTAGGAAGTATTATAGACAGCTTAGGAAGTATTATAGACAGCTTAGGAAGTATTATAGACAGCTTAGGAAGTATTATAGACAGCTTAGGAAGTATTATAGACAGCTTAGGAAGTATTATAGACAGCTTAGGAAGTATTATAGACAGCTTAGGAAGTATTATAGACAGCTTAGGAAGTATTATAGACAGCTTAGGAAGTATTATAGACAGCTTAGGAAGTATTATAGACAGCTTAGGAAGTATTATAGACAGCTTAGGAAGTATTATAGACAGCTTAGGAAGTATTATAGACAGCTTAGGAAGTATTATAGACAGCTTAGGAAGTATCTACAGGCATCAAAGGGGTAAAGGCTGTCTGAATTAACCCTCTGACTTTCATATGTCCTTCCCAATCAGAATATAAGCGTTAACTAATAGCCAGAATATAATCGTTAACTAATAGCCAGAATAAACTGTTAAAATGCATCATGATCCGCAAGGTGTTAACACTGATTATGGACGATATTTGTGGTATCATTGTTTATCATGGTCCTGGTGCTGCGGTCTCGGGGCGACAGTGGTATAGGTGATTTGTGGCAGAGGTATTCCAACAGGTTGCTTTAAGGGGAGGTAATTAGTTTGTTTCCTAGACCTCCATCAAGCTTAAAATTACACCCCCTAGACCCCCTTTCAAGATAAATTTGTACATTTTTCGGTAGAAACATTTCCCGGCCGAAGGCCGGTTGCTCTTAAATTACAGGCTCGCTATCGCTCGCCAGGAAAAAATCGACACCTTAATGGCACGAAAGGTCTTAAAAGTTACATAAATGGGGCGAAAGTTCTTAAAATCGTCAAACTAATGGGGCAAACGTCTTAAAATCTCAAAAACAATGGGACTAAACATGAGGAAAAGAAGGAAGTTAGAAACAAAATCCCTCAAGTTGAAATCTCCCCTTAACGATCATCCCTTTCAATCCTAAACAATGAAGAAAAACACTTACCGAACTCCACCTTCCACGCCTCCACGGGTCCCCCCTGGGGGTACATGGTGTCGTTGGCCTTCATCACCCACACCACGCCCTTCCCGCTAGAGGACAGCCACGTCACCTCGGCCATACGATCCTGTAGAAGGCAAGGCAGAAGGGGAATATGTAATGATGGGTTAGGTCAAGTTAGGTTAGATTTTTTAGGTTAGGTTAGGTTAGATTTTCGTTATAACAGGTTAGGTAAGGTCATGTTAGATTTAGTTATGTTAGGTTAGATATGGTTAGGTTAGGTTAGGTTAGGTTATATTTTTGTATTTTCAGGTTAGGTAAGTTGAGTTAGGTTAGATTTGGTTTGGTTAGATTAGGCTAGATTTGGGTATGTTAGGTTAGATTTGTTTAGGTTAGATTTTCGTTAAATCAGGTTAGGTAAGGTTAGATTTGGTTTAGTTAGGTTAAAATTGGTTAGGTTAGGCAAGTTTAGGTTAGGTTAGATTAGGTTTGGTTTGGTTAGATTAAGTTAGGTTAGATTTAGTTAGGTAAGGTTAAATTTGGTTAGGTAAGGTTAAATGGAGTTATATTAGGTTAGAGTTAGATTAGGTAAGGTAAAGTTAGATTAGGTTAGGTAAAATCTGGTTAAAGTAAGGTTAGAACTGGATCGCATTTTCGCTAGTCCATGAGCTTGTTAACTTGGATTTGACATCTACTTAACCCCTTCTGTACCGACTGGGTCTTTTTAACTACATTTTGGCTACTATTAGACGATTTTATTCAGTTTCAAAAGGGCCTCCAGCAATTAAGGGGAGGTTTTTAGTTGATTCCCTGGACTTCCATCAAGCTTAAAATTACTCCCCCTAGACCCGCTTTCAAGATAAATTTGTACATTTTTCGGTAGAAAAATTTCCCGGCCAAAGGCCGGTTCCCTTTAAATTACAGGCTCGCTATCGCTCGCCAGGAAAAAATCGACACCTAAATAGCGCGAATAGTCTTAAAATTGACAGAAATGGGGCGAGGGTTCTTAAAATCGCCAAACTAATGGGGCAAGCGTCTTAAAATCTCAAAAGCAATGGGGCTAAACATGAGGGAGAAAGGGGTAAAGAAAACAATCCCTCAAGTGGAAATCTCCCCTTAAAAGGCTTCGAAATATCTCACTTGACCTTTACTAACACCACACAGCCTTCTTAAACGGCACACAATCATCTAAATATAGCCAGCATCATATACAAAAGACGTCGCCGGTACCGAAGGGGTTAAGTATGTTTTGATGTCAGCACCAACACGACCGAACCCAAAAATAGATGTAAGTTCAGATTCCAGTAATGCGTAGCGTTTGTTGACGATATCACACGTCTATAAATGAAGTAAATGCGTCATGTTCATGTATAAAAAAAAAAATATATATATATATATATATTTTATATTCATGACTCATATTAATATTTACGTTATATTTTACTTTCTTTAACCCCTTCGGTACCGGCGACGTCTTTTTCATATGATTCTAGCTATATTTAGATGAGTTTGTGCAGCTTAAGAAGGATGTGTGGTGTTAGTAAAGGTTGAGGGAGATAGTTCGAAGCCTTTTAATTGCTGGAGGCCATTTTGAAACTGAATAAAATCGTCTAATAGTAGCCGGAATTGAGTTATAAAGACCCAGTCGGTAAAGAAGGGGTTAAAGGCCAAAATAAAAAAAATAAAAATACAATATTAAAAACAACATTTTACTTAAAGTGTAACTTAAGGGGGGTGACCTGTTTTGGTTCTGTCCTTTTCTATCTTTCTCTGGCTTGTATCCATTTGGCCCCATTCAGCCTACTGTTTTAAGACGTTTATCCCCATCCAGGTGTAAATTTTTTACTGGTGAGCGGTAGCGAGCCAGCATATTTTATTATTTTTGTTTGACAGCAGGCTAAATTTGTACATTTTTCGATAGAAAAATGTCTCCGGCGAAGCCGGATTTCTTCATATAATGCTGGCTCGCTATCGCTCGCCAGAAAGAAATCGACACCTAGATGGGGATAAACGTCTTAAAATAGTAGGCTGAATGGGGCCGAATGGATACAAGCCAGAGAAAGAGAGAAAAGGACAGAAAAAAAATTAACCTCGTAGTAAGAAAGGGCGACTCCTATTTATCAAAATAGCCGGGAAATAGAAAATAAATGCGTATTAGATCTTGCAAGGGTTAAACTCTTCTGTACCGGCGACGTCTTTTTAATATTATTCTGGCAACTAGTCGACGATTTCATTCAGTTTAAGAAGGGCGTCCAGCAATTAGCAGGCTTCGAACTATCTCAATCAGCTCTTTTAACTACCACATATCCTTCCTAAGCTGCATAAAATCGTCTAATTGTAGCTAGAATAACATATAATAGACGTCGCTGGTACCGAAAGGGATAAGATACCTGAACGTCTTGGCTTATAGTTACCTTTGCGACGTCTCCCCACTCCACCTCCTTAAACTCCATCATCATAGCCCAGGACTGACCCACCAGCACCGTCAGTAGCAACACGCCCTTCACCACGGCCCCCTCCATCACCCAGCCACCACAAGCCTTCTTTCTCACCATCATTCCTGAAATGTTAATAATATAGTTAATGTAATATAGTTAATGTAATATACGAACTGGGGAAGAACATAATTATAATATGATATTGTGTAAGTCTAATAATAGTATCCATGTATACTGGTATGTAGGGCCTATAACACGCATACACACGCACACGCACACGCACACACACACACACACCTACACACACACACACACACACACACACACACTCACACACACACACTTACTGTATATGACAGTATATCTATAATTCGTACATTCACTATGGAAACCAACACAACACCACTCACACTCTCTCTCTCTCTCTCAAATATATATATACAGTATATATACTATATAATATATATGCAGTATATATATACAGTATATATATATATATATATATATATATATATATACAGTACTATACACAGTATAATATATATATCCCTTTCATCCCTCTTTCCCCCTCCCTCCTTCACCCCCCCCCCACCCCCATAACCCCTTCTCTCCCATTCCGTTTCCGTTCCTCGCCCCAACTCCCGACCTCCCCCCCCCCCCCCCATCACCTTTATGCAAGACCGTTTACCAGTCAAATAAAACCCCAACAGACAGACCCCCCCACCCCCCCCCCCCCCCGCTCTGTTGTAGACCACATAGGTCACTGCCTAGATCACCGTCATTGTTAACCCCTGCTAGGTACAGTCTATCATTGTTAACCCCTGCTAGGTACAGTCTATCATTGTTAACCCCTGCTAGGTACAGTCTATCATTGTTAACCCCTGCTAGGTACAGTCTATCATTGTTAACCCCTGCTAGGTACAGTCATTGTTAACCCCTGCTAGGTACAGTCTATCATTGTTAACCCCTGCTAGGTACAGTCTATCATTGTTAACCCCTGCTAGGTACAGTCTATCATTGTTAACCCCTGCTAGGTACAGTCTATCATTGTTAACCCCTGCTAGGTACAGTCTATCATTGTTAACCCCTGCTAGGTACAGTCTATCATTGTTAACCCCTGCTAGGTACAGTCATTGTTAACCCCTGCTAGGTACAGTCATTGTTAACCCCTGCTAGGTACAGTCATTGTTAACCCCTGCTAGGTACAGTCATTGTTAACCCCTGCTAGGTACAGTCTATCAATGTTAACCCCTGCTAGGTACAGTCTATCATTGTTAACCCCTGCTAGGTACAGTCTATCATTGTTAACCCCTGCTAGGTACAGTCTATCATTGTTAACCCCTGCTAGGTACAGTCTATCATTGTTAACCCCTGCTAGGTACAGTCTATCATTGTTAACCCCTGCTAGGTACAGTCATTGTTAACCCCTGCTAGGTACAGTCATTGTTAACCCCTGCTAGGTACAGTCATTGTTAACCCCTGCTAGGTACAGTCTATCATTGTTAACCCCTGCTAGGTACAGTCTATCATTGTTAACCCCTGCTAGGTACAGTCTATCATTGTTAACCCCTGCTAGGTACAGTCTATCATTGTTAACCCCTGCTAGGTACAGTCTATCATTGTTAACCCCTGCTAGGTACAGTCTATCATTGTTAACCCCTGCTAGGTACAGTCTATCATTGTTAACCCCTGCTAGGTACAGTCTATCATTGTTAACCCCTGCTAGGTACAGTCTATCATTGTTAACCCCTGCTAGGTACAGTCTATCATTGTTAACCCCTGCTAGGTAAAGTCTATCATTGTTAACCCCTGCTAGGTACAGTCTATCATTGTTAACCCCTGCTAGGTACAGTCATTGTTAACCCCTGCTAGGTACAGTCTATCATTGTTAACCCCTGCTAGGTACAGTCTATCATTGTTAACCCCTGCTAGGTACAGTCTATCATTGTTAACCCCTGCTAGGTACAGTCTATCATTGTTAACCCCTGCTAGGTACAGTCTATCATTGTTAACCCCTGCTAGGTACAGTCTATCATTGTTAACCCCTGCTAGGTACAGTCTATCATTGTTAACCCCTGCTAGGTACAGTCTATCATTGTTAACCCCTGCTAGGTACAGTCTATCATTGTTAACCCCTGCTAGGTACAGTCATTGTTAACCCCTGCTAGGTACAGTCATTGTTAACCCCTGCTAGGTACAGTCATTGTTAACCCCTGCTAGGTACAGTCATTGTTAACCCCTGCTAGGTACAGTCATTGTTAACCCCTGTTAGGTACAGTCTATCATTGTTAACCCCTGCTAGGTACAGTCTATCATTGTTAACCCCTGCTAGGTACAGTCTATCATTGTTAACCCCTGCTAGGTACAGTCTATCATTGTTAACCCCTGCTAGGTACAGTCTATCATTGTTAACCCCTGCTAGGTACAGTCTATCATTGTTAACCCCTGCTAGGTACAGTCATTGTTAACCCCTGCTAGGTACAGTCATTGTTAACCCCTGCTAGGTACAGTCTATCATTGTTAACCCCTGCTAGGTACAGTCTATCATTGTTAACCCCTGCTAGGTACAGTCATTGTTAACCCCTGCTAGGTACAGTCTATCATTGTTAACCCCTGCTAGGTACAGTCTATCATTGTTAACCCCTGCTAGGTACAGTCTATCATTGTTAACCCCTGCTAGGTACAGTCTATCATAGTTAACCCCTGCTAGGTACAGTCTATCATTGTTAACCCCTGCTAGATACAGTCTATCATTGTTAACCCCTGCTAGGTACAGTCATTGTTAACCGCTGCTAGGTACAGTCTATCATTGTTAACCCCTGCTAGGTACAGTCTATCATTGTTAACCCCTGCTAGGTACAGTCTATCATTGTTAACCCCTGCTAGGTACAGTCTATCATTGTTAACCCCTGCTAGGTACAGTCTATCATTGTTAACCCCTGCTAGGTACAGTCTATCATTGTTAACCCCTGCTAGGTACAGTCTATCATTGTTAACCCCTGCTAGGTACAGTCATTGTTAACCCCTGCTAGGTACAGTCATTGTTAACCCCTGCTAGGTACAGTCATTGTTAACCCCTGCTAGGTACAGTCATTGTTAACCCCTGCTAGGTACAGTCATTGTTAACCCCTGCTAGGTACAGTCATTGTTAACCCCTGCTAGGTACAGTCATTGTTAACCCCTGCTAGGTACAGTCATTGTTAACCCCTGCTAGGTACAGTCTATCATTGTTAACCCCTGCTAGGTACAGTCTATCATTGTTAACCCCTGCTAGGTACAGTCTATCATTGTTAACCCCTGCTAGGTACAGTCTATCATTGTTAACCCCTGCTAGGTACAGTCTATCATTGTTAACCCCTGCTAGGTACAGTCTATCATTGTTAACCCCTGCTAGGTACAGTCATTGTTAACCCCTGCTAGGTACAGTCATTGTTAACCCCTGCTAGGTACAGTCATTGTTAACCCCTGCTAGGTACAGTCTATCATTGTTAACCCCTGCTAGGTACAGTCTATCATTGTTAACCCCTGCTAGGTACAGTCTATCATTGTTAACCCCTGCTAGGTACAGTCTATCATTGTTAACCCCTGCTAGGTACAGTCTATCATTGTTAACCCCTGCTAGGTACAGTCTATCATTGTTAACCCCTGCTAGGTACAGTCTATCATTGTTAACCCCTGCTAGGTACAGTCTATCATTGTTAACCCCTGCTAGGTACAGTCATTGTTAACCCCTGCTAGGTACAGTCATTGTTAACCCCTGCTAGGTACAGTCTATCATTGTTAACCCCTGCTAGGTACAGTCTATCATTGTTAACCCCTGCTAGGTACAGTCTATCATTGTTAACCCCTGCTAGGTACAGTCTATCATTGTTAACCCCTGCTAGGTACAGTCTATCATTGTTAACCCCTGCTAGGTACAGTCTATCATTGTTAACCCCTGCTAGGTACAGTCTATCATTGTTAACCCCTGCTAGGTACAGTCTATCATTGTTAACCCCTGCTAGGTACAGTCTATCATTGTTAACCCCTGCTAGGTACAGTCATTGTTAACCCCTGCTAGGTACAGTCTATCATTGTTAACCCCTGCTAGGTACAGTCATTGTTAACCCCTGCTAGGTACAGTCTATCATTGTTAACCCCTGCTAGGTACAGTCTATCATTGTTAACCCCTGCTAGGTACAGTCTATCATTGTTAACCCCTGCTAGGTACAGTCATTGTTAACCCCTGCTAGGTACAGTCATTGTTAACCCCTGCTAGGTACAGTCATTGTTAACCCCTGCTAGGTACAGTCATTGTTAACCCCTGCTAGGTACAGTCTATCATTGTTAACCCCTGCTAGGTACAGTCTATCATTGTTAACCCCTGCTAGGTACAGTCTATCATTGTTAACCCCTGCTAGGTACAGTCTATCATTGTTAACCCCTGCTAGGTACAGTCTATCATTGTTAACCCCTGCTAGGTACAGTCTATCATTGTTAACCCCTGCTAGGTACAGTCTATCATTGTTAACCCCTGCTAGGTACAGTCTATCATTGTTAACCCCTGCTAGGTACAGTCTATCATTGTTAACCCCTGCTAGGTACAGTCTATCATTGTTAACCCCTGCTAGGTACAGTCTATCATTGTTAACCCCTGCTAGGTACAGTCTATCATTGTTAACCCCTGCTAGGTACATTCTATCATTGTTAACCCCTGCTAGGTACAGTCTATCATTGTTAACCCCTGCTAGGTACAGTCTATCATTGTTAACCCCTGCTAGGTACAGTCATTGTTAACCCCTGCTAGGTACAGTCATTGTTAACCCCTGCTAGGTACAGTCATTGTTAACCCCTGCTAGGTACAGTCATTGTTAACCCCTGCTAGGTACAGTCTATCATTGTTAACCCCTGCTAGGTACAGTCATTGTTAACCCCTGCTAGGTACAATCATTGTTAACCCCTGCTAGGTACAGTCGATCATAAAATATCGTGGACCAGCTCTCACCCTATTTCCTAACTATGGAAGGCTATCTCTGCCAGCGAATTTATGCCTATGTAATTGTCTATACTTCAACTACAAAACTATATTTACTATTTATTGAAAAGCAAGATCCATAATTGCATAAAGAAAAACATAGGGTGTCCACGAATTTCCATAAGTGACTGTACAGATACCATATTTAAATATTTGGAGCTAGGTAGGATGTATTTATCGATAACGAACCTGTAATTTAAGAGGAATCGGCATTCGGCCGGGACATTTTTCTATCGAAAAAATAATAAAAAATGTCCTGGCCTTGGTTTCTCTTAAAATTACAGGATCGCTATCGCTCGCCAGGAAAACAAATTGACACCTAAATGGCACGAAAGGTCTTGATATTGATATAGAAATGGGACGAACAATTTTATAATCAACAAATTAATGGGGCGAACCTCTTAAAATCTGAAAACTAATGGGGCTAAACATAAGGAAGAAAATGGACCAGAAAAATTACCCATCTCCCCTTATGAATACCAGTCTATTGCGTATCGTTATTAACACCTTATGAATAGCAGTCTATTGCGTATCGTTATTAACACATTATGAATACCAGTCTATTGCGTATCGTTATTAACACCTTATGAATACCAGTCTATTGCGTATCGTTATTAACACCTTATGAATACCAGTCTATTGCGTATCATTATTAACACCTTATGAATACCAGTCTATTGCGTATCGTTATTAACACCTTATGAATACCAGTCTATTGCGTATCGTTATTAACACCTTATGAATACCAGTCTATTGCGTATCGTTATTAACACCTTATGAATACCAGTCTATTGCGTATCGTTATTAACACCTTATGAATACCAGTCTATTGCGTATCGTTATTAACACCTTATGAATACCAGTCTATTGCGTATCGTTATTAACACCTTATGAATACCAGTCTATTGCGTATCATTATTAACACCTTATGAATACCAGTCTATTGCGTATCGTTATTAACACCTTATGAATACCAGTCTATTGCGTATCGTTATTAACACCTTATGAATACCAGTCTATTGCGTATCGTTATTAACACCTTATGAATACCAGTCTATTGCGTATCGTTATTAACACCTTATGAATACCAGTCTATTGCGTATCGTTATTAACACCTTATGAATACCAGTCTATTGCGTATCGTTATTAACACCTTATGAATACCAGTCTATGGCGTATCGTTATTAACACCTTATGAATACCAGTCTATTGCGTATCGTTATTAACACCTTATGAATACCAGTCTATGGCGTATCGTTATTAACACCTTATGAATACCAGTCTATTGCGTATCGTTATTAACCCTTTTTTGGGGGCATTTATTCTGGCTAACTTTAGACGATTTTTTGCAGTTGATGAAGGACCTATGCTATTTATTTATGTATTTATTTTTTATATTTTAATTGAAACATATTTATACTAGGTACAACCAATTACAAAAATGTATGTATTCTCACTTGGTGCCCAGTTAATAATGCAATGATACAATAATAGTTTTCATTCATTCATACTTTGGCTAACACTCACCCATATAAGACTACATACAGGTGAGTTACTTATTCACCCTTTCACTACCGGTACCGTCCTTTTAGCCTTATTCAAACTGCTATTACAAGACTTTATTCAGCTTAAAAAGGGCCTCCAGCAGTTAAACATGTTCAAAATATCTCGCCTAACCATTTTTACTACCACAGATCCTTCTTAAACTGCACAAAATCCTCTAAATATAGCTAGCATAAACTTATAAATACGTCGCCGGTACAAAAGGGGTTAAAAATAAATGATCTAGTACTTTGATTAAAATTAGATACACTATACATGATTCAGATGGTTTATTAAGTTATTTCCCCCTTTGAGTCCTAGAGGTAGATTGTAAGCTGAAACAAATCGTCTAATGGTAACCAGAATAGAAATAATATTGCGTCATCGTGCTGGAGGGGTTAACCCTTTCGGTACCGGTGATGTCTTTTTTTATATTTTATTTCAGCTATATTTACACGATTTTATGAAAGCTCAGGGAGGATGTGTAGTAGCTAAAAGGATTAATTGAGATAGTCTGTAGCCTTGCAATGTGTAGACGTCCTCCCTAAGCTGAATAAAATCATCTAATACTTGCCAGAATAAAATGAATAAGACGTCATCAGTACTGAATGGGTTAACGACCGCGAATATAGCTATACCTTTAACCACATCTGTACCGGCGGCGTAATTTTTAGTTTATTCTGGCTACTATTAGACGATTTTATTCAGTTTTAAAAGGGCCTCCGCAACCACCAGGCTTCGAACCATCTCACTTAATCATTTTTACTACCACAGATCCTTCTAAGACTGCACCAAATGGTCTAAATACAGGTAGAATAAACTTTAAAAGACGTCGCCGATACAGAAGGGGTTAACATGATGGAAACAAACAAACAACAGCGCTACGATGGAAATAATAATAACAGCTGGACTTCCATGTATAATATACTGTATATCCCTTTGAGTACCAGCGACGTGTGTGATGTTTTATGCTAGCTATATTTAGATGATATTATGCAGCTCAGGAAGGATCTGTGGTAGTTAAAAGGTTTGGTCGAGATAGTTTGAAATCTTATTATTGCTAGAGGTCCTTCCTAAGCTGCATGAAATCGTCTAATAGTTGCCAGAACAGGATAAAAAGGACGTCCCTGGTATTGTATGGGATATATGGTATGTGAATGATGCATATTGATCTCGCAGACTTGGCATATACAGGTATACAGTATATAGGGCACCAACGGACATATCGATCACCCCCACAAGGGACTGGAGTTATCGAAGTGGGGCTCCAGTCCTGACACTATACTTGACTTACAGTGTGCTGGCTTAATAATCCAGAAGGGTTGATAGCCTCTGAAGTCTTATTGAAACTAACTAAGGTATGTGAATGATGTAAGTTGATCGCAGACTTTACATAAATTATATAGAAGGCGCCAAAGGATATATCGATCACCCCCCCCCTCTCTCTCTCTCTCTCTCTCTCTCTCTCTCTCTCTCTCTCTCTCTCTCTCTCTCTCCCCCATACAGGCGGTCGAGTAGCTTTGACCTGTTGATAATATTGGCGCCAGTAGCCTACTGTACATTAGTTAAGGGGGGATTAGTTGTTTTTTTTCCCGACCCCCTTCCCCCTCATGTTTAGCCCCATTAGTTTTGACATTTTTAGACGTTCGGTCCATTAGTTTGGCAATTTTACCACCTTTCGCCCCATTTCCGTCTCATTTTTAAGATATTTCGTGACGATTAGGTGTCGACTTTTTTCCTGGCGAGCGATAGCAAGCCTGTAATTTTAAGAAGAACCGGCCTTCGGCCGTAACATTTTTTCTACCGAAATATTTACAAATTTATCTTGAAGGGAGGTCTAGAGAGTGTTTTTTTTAAGCTTGATGAAGGTCTAGCGAGGAAACTAAAATATATATGAATGAATAAATAAATAGGCCAAAAACTAACCACTACCCCGCTTAAGGAAAAGGAGGAGGAGGAGGAGGGGTTAAAGAAGCGGATAGGTAGCCCTCCCCACTTTTTTTTTTTTTTTTTTGTATATGTATGCTTGGGTGTAATGGGGCCGTATATTACTGACTAGCGGGGGTACCCGGCGTTGCCCGGGTAATCACCATCACTACTACCACCACTACCACTACCATAATCACCATCATCAATCACTACTACCACAATCATCACAATACTACTACTGCCATAATCACCGGCCTCGACCTCCCTGTGCCTCATTAAACGGCGACCTCGATTTCGGCCGCTAAATGACCCGATTTTGGATCTGACCTCATCCGTACCCCCATTTTGGGGGCTGCGAACAACTTTCGTTCCATACACCTTTTCGATCGGAGGCCTCCTGCCCCAAACGGCCATTTTTTCGATTTTTTTTTTCGCTCCCGTATACTACATAAGTTCTGCCGAAAATTGTATTAAACAAAAGTGTCTCTGATTTCCACTAAACTCGACTAAAACCATCTCCAAAGCCTGGGCTTTCCAACGGTGCCCCACACTCCCACCTGGCACCAAAACTGTGGGAGGAGTTTAGTAACAAAGGTCGGGTAGTCGGGTAACTGACAAACAGACAAACATTGACCTTTATTTATTAAGATTTATATGTTTTGCCAATAATATTATTGTAGAAAAAATTAAAAAACACCAGTATTTTAAGGTTAAACTATAAAAAGAACACCTCTAAAAGTGGCTAAAGTAATCAAGATTTTTACCTAATTGTGTATATGGAAGTAATAATAGCACCATTGACTTCCAATAATAATTAGTTATAGAACCGTTTATTTATCTACAATGTAACAAACTAACTTGTAATTCAATTTAATCAATTATGCAATATATCCTTCCATACTTTAGTTATGGAGTGAGGACGAATGTATTGGGTCAACTGTACATATTGTGTGTGTGAAAGTTAGAAATGTTGCCGCGGCTAGTATATATACTATAGTCACCGCGTTCATCTTAATTTTCTTTAATGATGTTATTATAGAAAATGTATATTATAACGGTAACTTTACAATATATTATAATATTTTCAAATACTTGTACGAAATTTTATTGATTAATATATGAATATGTATTTTTATGGTACATTAGCATGCACATTATCTCTATTATTCCCTATTATTAATATATAAAGCATATATATAAGGACATTTCGCCACCAAATTTATACTTATGAGTATTACCATCTCGACAAGTTGGCAGATGCTCATCAAAATTTCTAGACAAGCATATACATCTTGATCGTCATACTGAATAGACGCGAAAGATTTCCTTGTGGTTAACTCGTAGTTCTCTTGACAATCCACAAAAGCTTTCCTTGTGATTAGTCATCCTAAAGCAATATCATTGTTAATCTTAAAATTATGTATGATTGTAAGCATTTGGAGGGTAAAAATCTTGGTGGGATGGACATCATGAAGCGTGATCTGGACGAATACAAGGATGAGGACAAAATAATCCGAGTTATTGGTGGGGGCATCGATGGAGAGGCATCATTGGTGAACTACGAGGGACAGGCAGCAGTTCTGAAGGTCGGCGACTTGGGTCTGGTAAACGAGCTGTTGTCAGAAGCAGAATGTATGTATGATGTGAATGGAACAGGAGGTACACCAAAGCTTTTGGCTGTCAGCAAGGATGGCAAGATGCTGATCATGGAGTATTGCAAGGGACCAACACTCAGTGAGTTTATTAGGATCGGCAGCGAGGAGGACATTGATACCGTTGCCACCCACATAAAACAAAACCTTCAGGTGTTGCACAAGTCTGGATATACACATAATGATGTCCACAGTGGCAATATCATCGTGTGTGGCACCCCTGGCCAGTACTATACCCGGCTGATTGACTTTGGTGAGGCTCGGAAACTGGTAAAACTGGATGCTGAGCGTGATATAAAGATGCTCAACAGTATGGTGGCTTCTGTGAAAAAGTCCGTTCAAAACTATCGGCGAAGAGGGTCGGGAGTAGTTT
>JBAKBP010027652.1:0-5000 GCA_037953745.1 Lithodes maja | reverse complement strand
AATATTAATAATTAATTTCGGTAGGCCTATTGTTATACACTAACAGTAAAATGAGACGAGGGCATTAACAAAACATATCTATATTGGTTGGTTGTTTTTTTAAGCAGTTCAATAGTTCCTAAAATTTAAAGACCGATTGAAAACTACAACTTAATATCATTATATAAGCTATATATACAGATAGGGTGCAATGGGGTGCTTTCACCACGAAGTCCCTCCCGCCTTTGACCATATTTCTTCATTCTAGGTTTTTTAGTCATTAGTAGTGTATGATATCTAAGATAGGTAGTATATAGGAGTATACTTAGACTTAACTAATGCATATTTTATTGAAGAGGTTCCTTAATATTATTTCTTCGACTAGTCCCTCAGACGAAACCGGAAGTTTGATCATTCATAGCCAATCTTGTCTGAGGGACTCTAGCATAGTAAACAAATAATACGAGTCCTCTCCAATGAAATTAATGTTATCTGTGCTTAAGTGTACTCCTACAGAACCTACTTTATAATTATAATTATCATACACTACTACAGGAATGACAGATACACGTAGAATGAACAATTACAAATCTCCACAATTGGTCTAGTATAGCGAGTGTGTCCGAGTCAGGAATAATGCACCCCATTTGAAGTGGCTTCCCATAACCTCCAAACAAAACTTAGCGTAAATTAATTGCATACATTTTCAGTGATTAATGTTGCAATGCTTAATACCAAAGTTATAAACTATTTATGACAAATTTTCAAGTATAGATAGCTAGGTGTTCGCAATATTTCACATACAAATACGCATTCTTATGATGTAAATGCATCTTCTTCACCATATCGAACACAAATTAAAAATGTAGGCCTAAGTCTCGATATTTGATACACAGGCGCTTATCTTCGACTTTACAATATTGCAACTGAATTCTATCATTTATATGTAATAATTAGAAGACTGTCATATGGTAAGATTGATATTTATGACCTCAGAATTTGCTAGCATACACAACTGTTTTTTTAACGAAGCCTTTATTACTAAGAAGTTTATGATATGTATCCATATTACATTATGAAGTATCCCAAATGGTTTTGCCTTGTATAGACATTCCTCATGTAAGTATCATCTACAGTATTTAGGTCCCTGCAAATATTATAAACAATGAAATAATCATCCTCTATTAATACATCTACTCCAATGATTAACCTCATATCTAGGTATGATATTGTCGATCCCTTATTAGTATAATGAAAGATTGCATAATATTATAACTTTATTCACCAATTACTTTTTCATACAGAATAAAGTAACAAGACACATTCCGCATATAATGATTCCTTCAATATATTAAAACATATATTTGCTTCTACATTATATTATTCTACCTTCTATTACAAAAATTACTAAAGGTAAAAGGTAATTAATGATTCAAACTTATATATACGGAGAGCAATTGTTTATTTATAACAAGAATAACGAATGACGTTAATCAAGCACAGGAAAGATGAAGCAAGGGTGTCAACATTTTAATTCGTACTACCATTTTAGATTAGAATCTCGTCCAGCCACCATCTTTTTCAACTACTTCCCGAAGTCTGTCTGGCATGGAAGTAACGTGTTTGCGTACGAGCTCTGGCTTTCTGCTAAGCAACTCCCAATCTGCCTGCGTGTGCGCCCACAACTCTGCAGACGTCCTCTCTCTGGCTGGAACCCACGTGTTTACAACGTTGGCCCACAAATTTTCTATGGGGTTCATGTCTGCCCCTTTGCTGGGCCAGTCTAGCAGTTGCACCTCATCATGATCTGCAAACCACTGTTGCACCACTCTCGCTGTATGTATTGGACATCGATCATGCACATAATATATGGGGCCAGCAGGGAAAGGATAGTTCTTCTCACGCAGTGATGGAAGGAACGACTCGTCCAGAATCTGCAAATATTTCTGAGCTGTAAATCTTCCTTCAATTCTACACAAGTCCCCAACTCCATGCAACGACAGCCAGGACCAAACGTTACAGGTCACATGTCCAGAACGTGCCTCCTCATACACATTCTCACGATCATACCTGTGCAAAGAGAAAAGAAAAATGTTGTATAATTCTGAATAATGGGATCATGTAGCTATCCATATTAGTGCTCTTAACACTTAGTACAAATTATGGCTCTTCAATAAAGTATGAAAGATTAAAGGATACAATATAATGATTAACCCCTTAATGAGCATGACGCGGGTTGGTAGTATAATCGGGTTATTATTACAATATTTGGTTCACATTAGGACGGATGTATGGAAGTCAGAAGGTTGATTATGATAATAATTTCCTTTGCATTCTCACGGATCCTTCCTAAGTTTTATTATAATCGTCTAATGATAGCCATAATCAGATTTCAACCCGAAACACGATCCTTGAGGGGTCAGTGACTGTCATATGTAATGTAAACCTAAAATGTCCGTTTGCTATGGTAATGTTATTAACTCCTTGGGGATTATAGGTAGTTATGTTTCGACAGTTTATTGGGGCTATCATTCAATGATTGTATAACTTTTACGAAGGGTCAGTGGGAGTTAAAAGGGCAAATGTGATTACTGGGAGTTAAAGACTGGCCAAAACAGCCCTCTGCTTTTCATATCCGCTTCCTACTCTGAATATAATCGTCAAATAATAGCCAGAATGAACTGTCAAAATGCATCCTAACTCTCAAATGAATAATGTTGTTAAATAAGGAAATTAACTAAAGTCAATATAGACAGTTCACTAGAGCATTATGGACGACATTTTACATTGCCTTGTATTATTCCTTCTCCACATGTGCAGTCGACCGTGGTTAGTGGAGCAGAAACTCTTCTCGTCAGTAAAGATCACTCTTGACCAAAAGTGGAGCCCTCGGTCTGCATACTGGCGGGCAAAGGCGAGTCTGCCGGCTAGGTGTTGGTCGGTCAGCAATTCCTTCGTGGCAGGGATCCTGTGGTGAATACCCCGCTCGTGCAACCGGCGTCTTACAGTCCGTGATGTTACTTCCAGCTCAAGCTCGTCCCGAATAGCCACAGCATTAGTGAAAGGGTTGTTTTCAGCTGCTCGTTGAATCTGGATATCTTGCTCAGCGGTTGTCACACGAGGGCGTGGTCGTCTTGCTGAAAAAGTACAAAAATAAATAAACTATTTCCCAAATTAACCTAAATAGCAGTAATAATATCTCAATGTTCACTTATTCACTTACAGGATATATATATATATATATATATATATATATATATATATATATATATATATACAAGAGAAACAGGAGGATAAGGGCAACGACCGTGTTCATCGTGACAGCTTTATATTCTATATCAAGTTGTAGTTTCTGTATCTTGTAGTGTCCGGTTTCCAACTTCCGGTACGTCTGAGGTCCTTCAGACGTACCGGAAGTTGGAAACCGGCCACTACAAGATACAGAAACTACAACTTGATATAGAAAATAAAGCTGTCACGATGAACACGGTCGTTGCCCTTATCCTCCTGTTTCTCCTGAAAATACGGTACCCTAGCGGCCAACCCACCACTACCATTATATATATATATATATATATATATATATTTATTACTCTGTGGAATTCGAACCGTCGACCGTCAGGACGATAGTCGACGGTTCGAATCCCACTGACAGTAATAAATATATATATATATATATATATATATATATATATATATATATATATATATATATAGTTGTGTGTGTGTGTGTATATAAACATGCATTTAACTTAGGTTACGTATGTGACGCGTATAATTGCTAAATTATTCCATCATCAAGGAAAGCCGAATTACATACCCAAGTCATTCAAATTCCCAGTTTCCTGCCAACGTGCGTCCCATTTCTCCACCGTTGATTTAGCAACACCAAGATGCTGAGCAGTTCCTTGTACGGTCCAGCTATGCGTCGGAGGGCCACAATTCGGGCTCTCATAGCTACATGAGTCTGCTGTCTGTTCATCTTCAGGGTAACACAAGTCCTCCAATGAATTTTCCCACATTTAAGATTTCCACAATACCTCGGTTGGAATTACATTGCCTCCTTTCAGAATATAACGTAAGAGTCACGATATGGAGTAGGAAGAGGAGAGATGGAAAGGGGGATGGGGATGGGGTATATGCCAGCTGCTATGGGTGACTGTGGTATGCGAACTTCGTTTGGTTTGAAGCACTGTTCATGTTCAATGATAACAGTTGGTCAAAATCAGAATCATAGTGTTCCTGCATCATTTGTAACTTTAGGTGGGCGTCTAAATTATTAGTTTTGATAACATGCACGTATAAAGGTGATAGGTGTCATATTTTATCCTATTGGACAATTTAATATATGTTGTTTCAAACCAACTGAGTATTCGACCAACTTAACCAGCAACAATATACGGTCTGTTGCCGAGTAGCTGTGTTCGAATCAAAGGTTATACAACAAGATAAAACCCTGGTTATATTTAACATTACGTTCTCAGTTGCTTTGAATATTGACAAATTAACCTAGAATATTTGTCGCTGAAGGTTTGGCAATAATGCAGTTTTTGTTTATATATTTATTAACTTATATGACTTAATAACATCTAATATCACCAACCTACCAAATTAGTTACAAAACAAATTTATAATATAATATAAAGGATGGAACTCCCGGGACTCGAACCTGTGACACTTAACATAACTATATGCTATATATTTAATAATTAGGTTGGATGATTAGTTTCAGCTTTTGTCAATTTCTCACAAGGTGTCGTTTGATTAATAATATGCAGTATACTGTATATAAGCATATTATTCTGCAGCACTAACATATTTCTAGGGCAGACATTCTTTCATTTCCTTCTTCTAGCAATCTCTCTCTCTCGCTCTGTATCCATCTATCTATATCAGCATACGCCCTGATCAAAGAGATGATGTCCAGTCGTCACAAATTACAAGCCTTCTTTGTGCAAGGAATTTTTTGTTTTATTCTGTACCGTTATTTGTAGATATTTGTTAACACGGGAGATGTTTCG
>JBAKBP010027651.1:0-29764 GCA_037953745.1 Lithodes maja | reverse complement strand
GTATGTCAGACCTCCCCCCTAGAAAAGAGTTTAAGGAGTACAGTACATAATATTAAACAGAATACATAAATAGATTCACCACCAGATTGGCAACAGCAAGATTATAATGAGGATATAATAAGGATATCACCCAAAGTAGGCAACGTCTCCAGGTACCACATCAGAACATAGCCGGAACGTAGCTGGAGCGTTATTCGAACTGCAAGGCATCTCACAGCTGAAGGCTTAAAAGCGCACTACAAAAGAATGATATTTACCTCGCTACAAGGGAGAGCTAATTGCCAAAATCCTCTCATTAAATTAAACTTACTGCTGTAGGAGGCCAACCTGGTAAATGCAATCTTTGATCCGTGGCAGTGGGTAGGTATCGTTCTTTGTGACAGCATTGACTTGCCTATAGTCCCTACAAAACCTATGGCTCCTGTCTGGCTTTGGCACAAGTATGACCGGACTACTCCACTGGCTTAAGGCCCTAGTGATCAGTTCATTAGACAACATAAAGTCAAGCTCGACCTGCAGTATACTCCTGCGTTGTGGCGAGACAAGGTAGGGGATAGTTTAATGGGAGTTGCATCCCCTACGTCGATGTCGTGCACGGCCAAAGAAGTGAGCCCTGGAGTATCACGGAACACACTGGGAGACTGAGATAAAACAGAGATTAGTTGGTTCGCTTGATCAGAGGGAAGAGGACATAGTTTAGATGGTAATTCCCTCCAAGCCACTGAATTATACTGAAAGTTGGATAGGCTACATGACAAGTCAAAGTCTGCATGGATACCTTCAGGCTCTGGAACAGTCTGTTGCGAGTCAGTAAGAGAACTGAAAACTTCGTCCGCACCAGGCTGTTCACAGGTCCTGACATTCACTGCCACAGTGGGAGAATCTGGAAGAGAGGAATCAGGGACCTATGGTAGGGCTTCAACATATTTATATGGAATACTTGCGTGAGTTTTCTCCTGTCTGGGGTAGTTACTAGATAATCGGTAATGCTCACCCTCCGAATGATCTTATATGGGCCTCTGAACTTGGCAGATAAAGGTTGGCCAAAAAGGGGGAGCAGGACCAAAACCTCATCACCGGGCTGAAACTCCCTCTCACGGGCTTTTCTGTCATACCATTTCTTCATGGAGCTTTTAGCCACGGTCAGGTTTTGAGCGGCAAACTCACACGAGGATCTCAGCCGGGTTTTGAAATCTGAAACATACTTGGAGGTTTTGGTTCCCCTCCTGGCCAACTAGGCTATCCTGCAATAGTTGCAAAGGACCTCTTACCTGGTGACCGAAAACTAGCTCATTAGGGGAAAAACCCAGGGATTCAGTTGGAACCTCACGAGTAGCAAAGAAAAGGTACCCCCTTATCCCACTCAACTCCGGTCTCTGTACAATATTTACGTAACATTCCTTTTAATGTCTGATGATATCGTTTGAGAACCCCTTGACTCTCTGGGTGGTAGGTGCTAGACTTAACATGCTCGATACCCAACTCCTTCAGGGACTGCTGAAAAATGTTAGAGGTAAAATTAGTTCCTTGATCACTTTGCACCTCATGGGGGAAACCATTCTGGTGAAGAATTTGAGCAGTTCCTTGATGACAGTTGGAGCAGAGGTAGTCCTTAAGGGTATAGCCTCTGGGTAGCGAGTTGCCATGTCCATGATAGTTAATAAATAAATGTTACCTTGGGAAGTCTTAGGCAATGGGCCTACAATGTCCACTACCACCCGAGTAAAAGGATTCTCGAAAACGGGCAAGGGCACCAGAGGATGTACAGGCACCTTCTGATTGGGTTTTCCTGTCATCTGGCAAGTGTGACACACTCTACAACACTCCACTACATCTGCACGCATTCCTGGCCAGTAAAAGTGGGCTCTGATTCTGTCTAGAGTTTTTCTCACACCTAGGTGTCCTGCCAATGGTATACAATGTGCCATTTCCATGATATCTTTACGACAAGGTTTGGGGACTACTACTTGATGGACGTCCCAAGCCCCGTCATCGATTGGTCTGTGTGGCGGTCTCCATCTTCGCCACAATACTCCTCCTTTGAGGTAGAAACATTCACCACCCTCCTTCTCACATTCCTTTTCACTCACGGACCTGGCAGCCAACTCCTTGCATTCACGATCATCTCTCTGTAGCTCTACCAGGCCCCTAGGACAATTTGGAGGAGTTTCATGGTCATCGTTAGGGTCAAGATGAGCCATAAAGGTGTCAGATAAATTCACCTCAGTCACATCATCAGGCACAGTAGGAGCGTCATTCACACTCTCATCCCTTTCATCAACTCTTACATTCGGTACATTTCTGTCTGAGGGAACTGCTACTCGAGACATTGAACGTGTGACAGCACACACAGGGAAAACTGTTGGCATCTCCTTTTCGAGCTCACCGGTTAGTGGCTCGTTAACAGGGGAAAGTGACAAAATGGGGTCTGGTCGGACCTTCTCACCTGCTACATCATTCCCCTAAAGGAGCGTTACCCCAGGCACAGGGATATCTTGGGACCTACACAAAGCTATGGTGGCCTCACCCTGTAGTAACTCTCATTCAATTTCGCCTTTTACCAAGTATGCATAAAACTGGCCTCCAGCACCTCTCATTACAACTGGTTCGCCAGGTGGGCACTCAGTGTAAGGATTCACCATGAGGGTGCTAGTAGAACCTGTGTCTCTCAGAATTTTTACCTCATGCATACAACCATTTAATCTCACGTTGCCAGATGAAATAAAGGGACGGTAACCGTCCTGCACTGATGGTGAAATTATTATTGGCTTAACCCTAGTGGGTTGCACCACACATGCTACTACACCCCTGTCTAGATGTTTTACGTTAGCTGCTAGGTACTCCTGTCGAGAGTCCTGCATTAAAGGAACTTTTAGTGCTAGGTACTCCTTCTGTCGGGAGTCCTGCATTACAGGCACATATGGAGTTTGAGATACGGCGGCAACTGTCTGCCCCGATCTCTCGGTTCTCTCCTTGGCCCAGCACTGATAAGCTAGGTGGCCTCTCTTGCCACAAAAAGTACATACTTTAGGGGATACGGGAACGTTCCCTCTTTGAGCATTACTATTAGTTTGGGGCCCACCTCTGTTACCATTGCCCCGAGTCGCATTTTTAGTTGGGGGAACAATTCGGTTTTGGCTAGCTGGGGAAGACGTTATAGGCTTGTGACTGGGTCTGTCAGATTTGTGATTGGGATACTTAAAATTAGAGCTAGAATTATCGTAGGGCTTCTTTCCACGAAATTTGTTGTTGAGCACGTATGTGTCAGCCATGTCAGCGGCGTCAGCAAGACAATCTAACTTTTTCCCCTTTAAATGATAGGATACAGAAGAATCAATTTTCCATAGGAAATTTTCTAACAGGACCAACTCCTTCAGATCGTTGTAGCTTGTGACTTTCTTACTCTTGACCCAATGATTGAAAGTTTTAGTCATGGTCCTGGCAAATACCTTATGAGTTTCTTCTACGTTCTTCTGGTTTTTACGGAAAGATTGCCTGTAAGCCTCAGGCTGCAATTGATAGGTTTTTAGGATAGCTTCTTTGAGATTGTCATAATCCTGCCTAACTTCTGCTACTTCTGACAAATACGTGGCTCGAGCCTGCCCTGTCAAAACAGTTTGTAACATAAAAGGCCATTGATCTCTTGTCCACTTCATACCTCCAGCAACTTCCTCAAACAAAACAAAGAAATCCTGCACATTATCCTCAGTGAAAGGTGGAATGACACTAGTCATAGTTAATCCCAGAGGGGGAGCAATTTCAGGAGCATTTGTATTGACATTTAGTTGAGCCGTACGATATTGATATTCACATTGTTCGGTCGTTGCACTGGCATTTAGTCCGACTTGTTCGGTCTTTGCTTCGGCATTTATTCTGGCTAGTTCTATATTTAGTCCGGCTTGTTCGGCATTTGCTCTGGCTTTTATGCTGGCTTCTTCGGTATTTGCTCTGGCTTTTATGCTGGCTTCTTCGGCATTTGCTCTGGCTTGTTCGGCATCTATTCTGGCTAGTTCTATTTTTAGTCTGGCTAGTTCCAGTACTTGATCACCGATCAAACCAGGTGGCAATTGTTCATCAAGTGGGCTAGGTATCCCACCAACTGCTCCGTCACCCTCCCCGCCTTCTACAGGGAACAGGTGGGTCTTTATGGTCTGAGCCACTTCTACTTTAGACATGTTTGAGACAGTTAATTGGAGATGTGAGGCAAGCACTTTCAGTTCAGATTTTGACAGACAGTCAATATCAGGGGCTGTGGGTTCTGATTCTATGAAAACTCGAGCATCTTCTTCATTAATTAGTTGAGGCATGATTAATATTTGTTTTTTATGTAGTGAAACGTTAATGAAACTGAGTGAAACTGTATGAAACGAATCCTGGCGAGGTCGCCACTCTCCTGTTACGTATCTTGATCCTCAAGTGGTTAACTTGATGAATCTAGATAGCACAGAGATATATATTAAGGTATCAGTCAGCTGAAGGCAAAACAAAAGTAAAATCTAATAAAATTATTTCCTGTTGTTGCTTCCTTTCCTTTTGGATCTTATGACTTAGTATCCTTTATTGACTGATCCTCTTTAATTATGAAAAATACTGAAACTAATTAAAGTCATGTAGTATTTATAAAGAATATTATTTAACCGAAGCTTAGTAGGCTATGGTTATGAATCGAATAAGTTATATCTAAAAGACTAATTCTATAAAAAGTCTTGAAAGATAAATATTAAAGTAAGAATATTTCAGTCTCTTACCCTATTTGAAATTAATAGATAGTTTTCTTATGTCCTTTTATTTATATTTAATTTAATTATTCTTGGTTCTGGTCTTACGTTAATAGAATTATATTATTATTATCATCAGGAGTAATATCAAAGTCACATAAAAAGTTAGATATATATTTAATAATTAGTTAAATGTATTTCTTAACCACGTAACATTAGTTTGATTATGAGTAAATAAAGTTACAGGATCGTTTCATAAGATTCGATTCAGGTCTCACTCAAATAATATGAAAAGCAAAATATAATATTTTGAAGCAAAAGAATTTTCTTCTTAGGAAATCACTATAAGTAATATTAACACAGCCATGTTAGTCTAAGGCGATATTACTAATAAGAGACAATAGCATCACCGTACTAAGCACCGTTAAGCAATGTAAGCTTAATTCAAAGAAAATGAAAGAACTCATAAGTATTAATATAAAACAATAGTATTACTTTCATCATAACCCAGAGTTGCTTTAGTCCCCAAGTTAGTCAACTAAAATAGTTAAGTACACAATAATAGTAGCGTTAACGTTAATTCGCAATCAAATAGTTAAACACATAATAGTAGCGTTCACGTTAATTCCCAATCACATATCTCACTAACCAACATAACGTAAGTGTTTACACCGAACACACTTAACACACATTTATATAATCTGACTGACAGTCACAATCCCATTATAATACTTCACCCCGTCTTCCTCCAGCTGCAAGTTCACCTTCCCCAACTCCAAATGAGACTGATTTGAATGCCCACAACTCGGGTCTTATATACCAAACAATGATGGTGTAGGAACGAATCAGGAGGCGAGTGATGGTGCGCGCCCCTATCATAGCTCCTCGAGTTGCATAGCAGGTGCCTGGTCCAATCACAGCTCCCGGCGTCGATCATACGTCATAGCATCGTGGCATAGAGGTAGTTTGCAGGGTCCACTATGACGCACGCAGGTGTGAAGGCTTGTTTGCAGGTATGCGGGCGAGGTAGTTTCCCCACTCGCTTCACCGTTTGGGTAGTTCGGCTCCTTCAACTCTAATTCTAACTGTTAAATTAACATACAGGGCTCCGTATGTCATATATATATATATATATATATATATATATATATATATATATATATATATATATATATATATATATAGCATTTTCTCATGCGTTACTAATATGTATACATAATGAAAGTGATAAAGCTTTGGCCTCAACACAAGCACCAATAAACTATCTGGACTTCATAGTGTAGCTTGTTAATCAATTATTGATCTATTACAACACAAAGCTGCAGATATTAACACCTTTAGTACCATAACACTATTTACTTTTAATCTAGTCAATGTCACATGATTAAATTTGACTTGGAAAGTATAATTACAAAGCTTTCAAACAATAAAAATATTATCAGTAAACCTTATGGCTGACTCAAGTCCCTCCTAAAGAGAATAAGGTTGTCTAATGATAACCAGATGAACAAGCAAACAAAAGGTGTTCTCATATATGATACTGAAAGGGATAAGTACGGCAGACATTTTTAAGAAGTTTGTAACTAGTTTTGTAAAACTAACTTGTTTCTGGCTAACATTGGACTCTAAGAACTTTAAGAGTAGACAAGGCAAATATGTTCTCAATGATTTATCTGAACCCATATGCATTTCCCAAGTTGAATAATAATACAAACAAAAAACTATTGATATCCTAAATAACGTGAAAGAAGGTTTCATCGAACTGAAGGTGTTAATGACAGTAAAACAGAACTTATGACCCATCAATGAAGTATACACATACACACACCAATACAGAAACTCACACAAACACACTCACTTACACAAACACACCAACACAAATTCCCACCAACACACAAACACACATACATAAACTTATACACCACAAGACACACATACACAAGCTCACACACAACACCAACACATACACAACCTTACACTTACACACTCATATGCAAACTTACACACCATACCAACACATACATATGCAAAATCACGCATATACACAAACATACTCCAACACAAACATAAACACACTAGGAAAACACACACAAACACCGCGCCGCCCGTAGCCAGAAAAAAATGGGTGCAGCATTGATTGTCTCTGAAAGCGTCACACTCATGTGTTTCAGGCTATAAGGAAGTTGGAGCCGTAAACATCGATATTAGTACAAAATACAATAATGATATAGGTTTCTCATGGATAATATTTATGCTGAATTGTGTTTTATGTATTTATAAATGTACTATAGCCGTATTGTATTTGGTTACTCTGGTAAATATCGATGTCTACAGCACCATCTTCCTTTTAGAGCGAAACTCGCTACAGTGAGCGGTCCATCAGAACTCCCCCATTAACCCTTTGACACACAGACGTCTTTCCTAACCCTATTTATATAATAATAATCTGAATAACAAGTAATGTTTTCTGTAGTAGGTTGTCTATTACACTTTATGTGGAGGTTTTATTATACCAGTCTATTCAGCTCAGGAAAGGACTGTAGGAGTTAAAGGGTTACTTAATTTTAGTCTATATTTTCGTTTTATCCCCAGAGATCCCTCCTAAGCTCAAAACTATCATTTAGTGTTAATCAGAATCAAACTAACATTTCAACAAACTTGTTTTCCAATATGTAGTACCTACTTATCCCCTACGCGTATACGATGACGCTTATTTTTGGCTACCATCAAAAGATAAAAATCTGTTGAGGATACACCAGTGGGAGACAAAAGGATCACTGTGTTTGATTTTACTCCTTTGAATTCCACAGATACTTGCTTACCTTACTAAAATCTTTAGATAGACTACAATATTAAAAGTACATCATGGTACCGGAGGTGTTAATTTCTGCTCTCACGAAGTTATTGAAAGATTAATCTTGTAATCAATCAATCAATTGATAAAAAGCTACAATATTATTTTTATTAATCTCACCACCACACCCCCAATGAAATTAATTAAAGTATATATGATCCACCGGGATTCGAACCCGGGTTATCACACACATATTTTTGCCACCTTAACCATTACACCACCAGGACGGTTAAAGGTTTATGCACACGCCTACGACTTATTATCCATTCTCGAATACTGGATATTAATCTAATCATGTTCATACTCCCAACCGCACTATGGTAGCCTACTGTTTAAGTGAGAGGAAAGAATATTCATGGGGCACAGATCATATAGACCGGCCTCTCGAAGAAATATCCCTAAACCTACTAATAATATTATTTTTATTAATCTCACCACCACACCCCCAATGAAATTAATTAAAGTATATATGATCCACCGGGATTCGAACCCGGGTTATCACACACATATTTTTGCCACCTTAACCATTACACCACCAGGACGGTTAAAGGTTTATGCACACGCCTACGACTTATTATCCATTCTCGAATACTGGATATTAATCTAATCATGTTCATACTCCCAACCGCACTATGGTAGCCTACTGTTTAAGTGAGAGGAAAGAATATTCATGGGGCACAGATCATATAGACCGGCCTCTCGAAGAAATATCCCTAAACCTACTAATAATATTATTTTTATTAATCTCACCACCACACCCCCAATGAAATTAATTAAAGTATATATGATCCACCGGGATTCGAACCCGGGTTATCACACACATATTTTTGCCACCTTAACCATTACACCACCAGGACGGTTAAAGGTTTATGCACACGCCTACGACTTATTATCCATTCTCGAATACTGGATATTAATCTAATCATGTTCATACTCCCAACCGCACTATGGTAGCCTACTGTTTAAGTGAGAGGAAAGAATATTCATGGGGCACAGATCATATAGACCGGCCTCTCGAAGAAATATCCCTAAACCTACTAATAATATTATTTTTATTAATCTCACCACCACACCCCCAATGAAATTAATTAAAGTATATATGATCCACCGGGATTCGAACCCGGGTTATCACACACATATTTTTGCCACCTTAACCATTACACCACCAGGACGGTTAAAGGTTTATGCACACGCCTACGACTTATTATCCATTCTCGAATACTGGATATTAATCTAATCATGTTCATACTCCCAACCGCACTATGGTAGCCTACTGTTTAAGTGAGAGGAAAGAATATTCATGGGGCACAGATCATATAGACCGGCCTCTCGAAGAAATATCCCTAAACCTACTAATAATATTATTTTTATTAATCTCACCACCACACCCCCAATGAAATTAATTAAAGTATATATGATCCACCGGGATTCGAACCCGGGTTATCACACACATATTTTTGCCACCTTAACCATTACACCACCAGGACGGTTAAAGGTTTATGCACACGCCTACGACTTATTATCCATTCTCGAATACTGGATATTAATCTAATCATGTTCATACTCCCAACCGCACTATGGTAGCCTACTGTTTAAGTGAGAGGAAAGAATATTCATGGGGCACAGATCATATAGACCGGCCTCTCGAAGAAATATCCCTAAACCTACTAATACTATTATTTTTATTAATCTCACCACCACACCCCCAATGAAATTAATTAAAGTATATATGATCCACCGGGATTCGAACCCGGGTTATCACACACATATTTTTGCCACCTTAACCATTACACCACCAGGACGGTTAAAGGTTTATGCACACGCCTACGACTTATTATCCATTCTCGAATACTGGATATTAATCTAATCATGTTCATACTCCCAACCGCACTATGGTAGCCTACTGTTTAAGTGAGAGGAAAGAATATTCATGGGGCACAGATCATATAGACCGGCCTCTCGAAGAAATATCCCTAAACCTACTAATAATATTATTTTTATTAATCTCACCACCACACCCCCAATGAAATTAATTAAAGTATATATGATCCACCGGGATTCGAACCCGGGTTATCACACACATATTTTTGCCACCTTAACCATTACACCACCAGGACGGTTAAAGGTTTATGCACACGCCTACGACTTATTATCCATTCTCGAATACTGGATATTAATCTAATCATGTTCATACTCCCAACCGCACTATGGTAGCCTACTGTTTAAGTGAGAGGAAAGAATATTCATGGGGCACAGATCATATAGACCGGCCTCTCGAAGAAATATCCCTAAACCTACTAATAATATTATTTTTATTAATCTCACCACCACACCCCCAATGAAATTAATTAAAGTATATATGATCCACCGGGATTCGAACCCGGGTTATCACACACATATTTTTGCCACCTTAACCATTACACCACCAGGACGGTTAAAGGTTTATGCACACGCCTACGACTTATTATCCATTCTCGAATACTGGATATTAATCTAATCATGTTCATACTCCCAACCGCACTATGGTAGCCTACTGTTTAAGTGAGAGGAAAGAATATTCATGGGGCACAGATCATATAGACCGGCCTCTCGAAGAAATATCCCTAAACCTACTAATAATATTATTTTTATTAATCTCACCACCACACCCCCAATGAAATTAATTAAAGTATATATGATCCACCGGGATTCGAACCCGGGTTATCACACACATATTTTTGCCACCTTAACCATTACACCACCAGGACGGTTAAAGGTTTATGCACACGCCTACGACTTATTATCCATTCTCGAATACTGGATATTAATCTAATCATGTTCATACTCCCAACCGCACTATGGTAGCCTACTGTTTAAGTGAGAGGAAAGAATATTCATGGGGCACAGATCATATAGACCGGCCTCTCGAAGAAATATCCCTAAACCTACTAATAATATTATTTTTATTAATCTCACCACCACACCCCCAATGAAATTAATTAAAGTATATATGATCCACCGGGATTCGAACCCGGGTTATCACACACATATTTTTGCCACCTTAACCATTACACCACCAGGACGGTTAAAGGTTTATGCACACGCCTACGACTTATTATCCATGCTCGAATACTGGATATTAATCTAATCATGTTCATACTCCCAACCGCACTATGGTAGCCTACTGTTTAAGTGAGAGGAAAGAATATTCATGGGGCACAGATCATATAGACCGGCCTCTCGAAGAAATATCCCTAAACCTACTAATAATATTATTTTTATTAATCTCACCACCACACCCCCAATGAAATTAATTAAAGTATATATGATCCACCGGGATTCGAACCCGGGTTATCACACACATATTTTTGCCACCTTAACCATTACACCACCAGGACGGTTAAAGGTTTATGCACACGCCTACGACTTATTATCCATTCTCGAATACTGGATATTAATCTAATCATGTTCATACTCCCAACCGCACTATGGTAGCCTACTGTTTAAGTGAGAGGAAAGAATATTCATGGGGCACAGATCATATAGACCGGCCTCTCGAAGAAATATCCCTAAACCTACTAATAATATTATTTTTATTAATCTCACCACCACACCCCCAATGAAATTAATTAAAGTATATATGATCCACCGGGATTCGAACCCGGGTTATCACACACATATTTTTGCCACCTTAACCATTACACCACCAGGACGGTTAAAGGTTTATGCACACGCCTATAAAGTCCAGAGAGTATCGACACACGTGTGTTGAACCGATACCCTTATTACCTTTTGTATAGTATTAGTGACGCGAGAGCAAGTGTTGCATAACAGAAGCAGGTTAAAACGGCCACATTTATACGTGGCCACAATTCTAAGCAGACTAGGTTAGGTTAGAGAGGGGCCTGGTTAACTTAGGATAATTTATGATATGTTAGGATGAGCTAAATTAGTTACGGATTAGTTAAGCTTGACACAAACAAGGTAGTTTAAGAGGCCGTAGCAATTCTGGTTGTGGCTGTTTTGGTGTGTGACCATTTTGATATATAACCGTTCCAACTGCCATCAACTCCTCCCAACTACCCACTATTCCCTACATCCCATAAATTATTCTTACATCCACAACTCCTCCCTCTCCTCACCACTCCTTCTACACGGCAGGCCACGTACGGAGCCCCATTCCGCTGACTCAGCATGCGCGACTACATTGATTTTCTTTCTTCTATGATAGTAATATATATATATTTGACTAACTTAACTTAATTTAATCTATTATTATATTTAAAACAATTATAATTAACTTTAGCTCCAAGTGGGATCGAACGCCAGACTTACACTGTTTACAAGACCTAACTGTTACCACTGAGCTACGAGGCGACTTGCTGCGTCGGTTTTGAAAGATATATTTAAATGCTGCGGTGCCTTCGGAGTGACCATTGTTTTGACGGTGGGGTGGAAGGGTGCTCTATACGTGGACTACCTTGCTACACCCAAGTAATCCTCCCTCTCCCTCACACTATTTCCTACTACCTACCACTACTACCTCTCCTCCACCCTCCTTCCTATTACCCACCACTCCTCTCTACACCCTACCACACTTCCCTTTCCCCCACACTCCTTTTACTCCACCACACTTCTTTCTCTCCCAAACACTCCTCCTTACTACCCACCACTCCTCTCTTTCTCCACTCTCCTTTCTCTCCCAAACACTCCTTCCTACTACCAACCCCTCCTCTCTACATACTCCTCCCTTTCCCTCACACTCCATTCTCTCCACTTCTGCGTACTACCCACCGCTCCTCTATATACCCCATCATTCCTCCCCCCACTCCTTTATCTCCCCCACATTCCGCCCTATCCCCTACTCCCTTCCACTCTTCCTAGCCCCCACCACTCCCCCTTATACCCCACCAGTGTACATCCACTATCATATCCGGCTTCATGCTCCACTCCCCCAAACTCAAACAAGATACAACAACAGTACTATACACATTATCTCATTACAATGTTCTTCCTTTGATGCGTGAGTAAGAAGTATGGGCAGATTTTATTTCCGTGTGTATGTGTATGTGTGTATTGGTGTAACTGTGTGTGTGTGTTGGTGTGAGTTTAAATATGTGTGTGAGTTTGTGTACTGTGTGTGTTAGAGTGATATAGTGTATGTGTGTGTGTGTGTCAGTTTGTGTATTTAGGGGGTTGGTATGTGTGAATTTGTATGCATATGTTTGAGAACAGGGCTCGGACACTAAACGCATAACATATTGACATGGCTTTAAGTGTGTGTGTGTGTGTGTGTAAGTGTGTTGATCGATTCGTACAGTTACCAACATAAGTACCATGCTATTGGTATTAACCCCTTAAGTACAGTGGCATCTTAACCCCTTCCCTACCGGCTACGTCATTTTAAGTTTGTTCTGGCGACTATTAGATGATTTTATTATCTTAAAAACGGGCCTCCGACAGGCTTCGAACTATTTAACGTAACCTCTTTTACTACCATAGATCCTTCTTAAGCTCTACAAAATCATATAAATATAGGTAGAATAAAATTGAAAAGACGTCGCCGGTACAGTAGGGGTTAAACATTATTCCTGATATTATTGGACAACTATAATCAGCTTAGTAAAGTGTACACTTGGGAACAAATATATCTGGTACAAGTGTTGTGTTGTACAGTGATGATAGCATTTTATGTTTTCAGATGTGTATATCGTGAATGGTCGAATGTATGCATTTATCTTTAAGTAGTAATGGTGTTAGAAATATGGAAGATTATTAACACAAATACACATTATAGTTAAATATGTACATCATTATGGGAGGAAATTAAAATGGCATCAAGGTTTAGCAATGTGTGCATTATGGGGGATTTTAATTTTCCGGATATTGATTGGCAGCATCAAATCGACGACTCTGATTCTGAAGAGTTTATTGAGGTAGCACAAGATAGTTTTTTATTTCAATTCATAGATACGCCGACTAGAGGTAATAATATTCTCGATTTAGTTTTTAGTAACAATGAACATATAAATAATGTAGAGATTGGGAACCACCTAGGAAATAGCGACCACAATTATGTTTATTTTAGTATACAATGGAAGGTAATACCAGAGAGAATACAACATTAATACCTGATTTCAGAAAAAAAACAATTATGGTGGGCTAAGAAGAGCCCTATTAGCGGACCTTATGGTTAAAAAATTAAGTTGATCCAGGTGATCAAATGAGTGTATCCCTTCTTGTGTACATGTCAGCTTAACACTAGATTAGCGGGCTAGCGGTTTATTTATATGTACCGCCCAGCGGGGTGTTTTTAGCCAAAATAGGGCTGTTTACGTGATCATTTTCATGCCTAAATAAGACCCAGAGTGTAAAACAAGTATCTATCCCTGAAAGGGCATAAACAGAGCTTTCCAATGACACCATAACGATCCTTTTATGATGGCTAGTTTTCTTGCAACAACCGTGCAACGCGAGTGCAAAAAGCATGTAATTCGGCACTTTCCCCATACAATTCCGTATATAGCGAGTGAGAGAGGGAGGGAGGAGGTGGGATTCGTGTCAGTAGGTTCGCCGCGGTGGTCTGGAGCAGTCATACGCTCGCTACTCTCCTGCCACCACTTGTCTCTCTCTCTCAGCAACATTACGTGCTGAAATTGCCACACGACCTATGTCGAGCGCCGCCAGATAGTCCAGATTTATTATACTCGACTTATGTTGCGCCCCGACAGTTAGGGGTTAAGCCAGGATACTTGGTAGATACATAAAATAGTTTTATGAAGTCAGTACCCTATGCTCAAAATAAATATATGCCCCAAAGAAAATTTAGATCAATACAGAACCAACCCAAATGGATGAATAATAGACTATTAAATCTTCTAGGAAAAAAAGAAGAATATATAGATAAATTAAGAAAGGTGAAATTCACCTACTTGCTTACTATCAGAATCTATCAAGACAGGTAAAAAAGGATATTAGGAAAGAAAAACAAATAAGAATTCAGGGTTGCCAACGACTCACAAATAATCCTAAAGCTTTTTACCAACTATATAAATCCAAGATTAGAGATGTAATTGGTCCCCTTAAAACTTTGATAGGAGAAATTACAGAAAATTATTTAGAAATGTGCAGTATATTAAATAGTCAATTTCTTTCCGTTTGCACTACTGAAAATTGTACACAGTTTCCAGAAGTTTCCAGTTTCCAGAAGATAGTATAGAAAATAGGTTCAGTACGGTTACTATAAGTAGAAATTATGTGCTTAAGGAAATTGACAGACTGAAACCTCAGAAATCGCCTGGTCCTGATGAGGTATATGCTAGAGTAATAAACAATGCAGAGATGAGGTAAGTTACCCATTAACATTTATATTTAACAAGACATTAGAAACATGCTTAGTTCCAGAAGCTTGGAAGCTTGCAAATGTAGCTCCGCTCTTCAAAAAAGGTGATAATTTATATAAATATCATCCAATTACCGTCCCATTAGTCTCGCATCAATCAAAGGAAAGCTACAAGAGTCAATTATTGCTAGGAAAATTAGAAACCACTTAGAAACATTTAACTTAATCAATTCTTCTCAGCATGGATTCACTCAGGGACGTTCTTGCCTTACTAATTTGCTTAGCTTTTTCTCAGAGGTATATGAAGCAGTAGATAATGACAAGTCATATGATATAATATATTTAGATTTCAGTAAAGCTTTCGACAGAGTCCCTCATGAGAGATTGATGAGAAAGGTTGAGGTGCATGGAATAGGTGGGTCGTTGTTGGGATGGATTAGGTCATGGCTAATTGGTAGGAAGCAGAGAGTCAGCATAAATGGTACTAGGTCAGAATGGAGAGCAGTCAAAAGTGGTGTCCCCCAAGGATCTGTATTGGGTCCTCTGTTGTCTGTTATATACTGTACATAAATGACCTTGATTTAGGTATAACCAGTAAGATAAGTATATTCGCAGACGATACAAAAATGGGGAGAACAATAGATTCAGATAGTGACATAGAGAGCCTTCAAAGGGATCTAGATACCTTACACTAATGGTCAGTAAATTGGCAGATGAATTTTAACATTGACAAATGCAAGGTATTAACCCTCCTGGCCCGGGCTGTCTCTCCAAAGGACAGTGTGGGCTACCCCGGGCGATCTGGCCGAAAAAAGTCTAGGCCTAGGCTACCGTATTTTTGTTTAGTTTAACTGCTAGAAATTTCCCACGCATCTATAAATGTAGTGCGGTTTCCAATCTGTAGACTGGCGTTGAGTAGAGCTCTCTAAGTCAACTGGTTCAGTTGTGATGACGATTTCAGTGGAGCTAATTTTTCCGCGATGTTGACAATATCGGAGCTTTTCACACACTAATTTCGTCTGACGTCACAACAATGACATTGATCCGACCTCTCCTTATTGTTTTCGGAGGTGTGGTGACGCAACGATCGGCTTTGTTTACATTCGTCGGACACACGGCGTTCAGACCAAGCTGAATAGGCTTGAAAGCTTACTGCCTAGTAACAGGACACCCAGGCACCTGCCCTTATTTCGTGGTGTCCTTCCACACAGACACCCGGGCAGGAAGGGTTAAAGGTAGGAAAGATGAATATAATCGTAAAATATGAACTAGCTAATATGAAATTAGAAAACTCAGACTGTGAGAAAGATCTAGGTGTGTTTGTTAGCAATGATTTGAAACCTAGAATACAGTGTATAAGCGTTCGTAACAAGGCAAACAGGATACTCGGGTTCATCTCTAGAAGTGTGAGTAACAGAACTTCTGATGTTATCTTAAAACTTTACTTGTCACTAGTGAGACCCCATATGGAATATGCTGTTCAATTTTGGTGTCCTTATTACAGAATTGACGTGGATTCCCTGGAGAGAGTACAACGTAGTTACGTAGCATGACAAAAATGATTCATAATATTAGAAATCTTCCATATGAAGAAAGTTTGAAGAAATTAGGCTTACATTTGTTAGAGAGACGCAGAGTTAGAGGGGATATAATAGAGGTTTTCAAGTGGGTTAGTGGGATTACTAAAGGGGACATGAAAGATGTACTAAAGCTAAGTGTTTGAGAAAGAACCCGAACAAATGGTTTCTAATTTGATAAATTTAGTTTCAGAAAAGATATAGGCAAATATTGGTTCGGTAACAGAGTTGTAAATAGGTGGAATAGGCTACCAAGTGCTATAGTGGGATCAAGAACGATAGAGAGCTTTAAAATAAAATTAGATAGGCATATGGACGAGATGGGTTGGGTGTGAGGGGGATCTGCTGGGTGTTGGCCAATCGGTACTCTGCAGACCCCCGTTTTCTGACCTCTGACTGTTTGGGTGAGGTCGGTCCTCATGGTATTAGTGAGCTGGGCCTATAATTAGGCCTTGTAATTGGGGTTGGTTTGAGAGGGATCTGCCTTGTGTGGGCCAATCGGCTTTCTGCAGAATCCCATTGACTTATGTTTTGATGCAAAAATAGCTAAACAGAGAGGTGGTGTCATGCATTGAATATCTCTGACGCAAGACAATTTTTAATGTCATGACACACAAAACACCTACTATAAAATGTTAGTTCCTGTTTGAGATAATGAGAGTTAGAGGCAGGGTTGGAGGGAGGGAGGGATGGGCAGTGGTTAATAGGTGGTGGTTGTGTTACTGAATGAAGTGCTAATTTATAGCTCTAATATATCCAGATATCTTCACTTAATAATTACCAGTAAGTAATAAGTAAATTAGTTGTTAATATTGAACTTCCTCACATGTTATTTACTCAAATGACATGTTATGCAAGCAAATTATGAAATTAAATGTCCGTGTATTGGGTAATGGAACGAGTGATTTGATGGTAAAGTGTTATCAGTAATGACAACAATTATTGCGACTTGAAAACTGTCTTCGTGGCTCAATGCATAAGTGTGTTGATTTTCGGTGTGATCGTCCTGGGTTCGAATCCCCGGACTGCCACATGTGTTTGTTAATTTCATTAATCGAGTTTATGGGTAAAGTTGGTTGGTGGCGAGAACATTATAATACATAGGATATATTGTAAGGTTAATGTCCTAAACTAAAGGAAACTTTGGCGAAGGTCATGCATTGTTCCCTTTCCTCCCTGATGGTACTATAGTATGAGAGTGTGACCAACTTGTACTTTGCTCGCCATGTTGGTGCTGTAATTATCAAACAACTGGGTCATAGTTTATGCTTGAACAGGTAGAATTTAGATACAAAGACCAAACAATATAATTATCCTGTACCTGTATTCCCGATTGTTTATTATGGGTATGGACATATATGAGTGTAGAGAGAGGCTTATGACACTTGTGTAACCAATATGGTGGAGGTTGGCCGATTATGTTCTCAATCCTCCCCAAAATCCACTGCCACTCCCCCAAAGTCCCTTCCACTCCCCACACAACTCCCTACATTATTACGCTACACCAAACATTCAGCCAGATAATAATAATATAAACATACATAAAACTACGAGTATTCTTCCCAACTACGAGTATTCTTCCCGAGGCATAATCAGTCCGGTGTGTGTTTGCGTGTGTGATAGTTCAATTCTTACAGTCATCTACATATGTTCCGTTCTACTGTTATTAACACTTTCAGTATGATGTATTATTTTCAATGTATACAGGGTATCATTAGACGGTTCTATTCAGCTTAGGAAAGGCCTGCCGGAGTTAAAGAGATAATTGGCATAGTTTTTGCGTTTTAAGTCTTAAGAGTTACTTCCGAAGCTCAATAATATCGCCTAATAGTTGCCAAAATCAAACCTACTTACATGCGATCTTACTGATGGTATTATTACAATGAAACTTATAATGGCGACTGTACGAAATGTACCATCACCGGTGTAGGGTACACACACACACATGTACACACACACACACACAGGACAGCAGCTTTCCAGTGAAACAGGAAATACAATGTTATTTAAAGCACTTGCTCTTGCGTCACTAAATATCAAGAAAAATACAAGTGATAAAGTTATTGCTTTTACGCAAGCGCCAATAAACTCTCTGGACTTCATAATGTAGCTTTGTATCCAATTATTGATATATTACAACACAAAGCTGCAGACATTAACACCTTTAGTACCATAACACTAATTACTTTCAATCTAGCCAATGTCACAGGATTGTATTAAGCTTAGAACATAATTATTATATATAGTTTTCAAAGCAAAAACATTTTCAGTAAACCTTTTGGCCACCTCAGGTCCCTCTTAACCCACTGAGCTCCAGCGACGCAGCGTTTGCGTCCACAATGTATGTAACGCTAGACCCCAGCGACGCAAACCATGCGTCCACCACTAAAAAATATATTATTCGGCTCGTTTTTTTTTTTTTTTTTTTTTTGTTCTATGTGATTGAGGGAGGCAAAAGGCATAACTGCGAGTGCCTCCCCCATAGTTGAAAGAGTGACAGGGCCAAAATCAAGGGACGTTCGAGCCAAAATGCCTGGACACACGGAGTTTCAAGCAATTTAAGTCATAGGAAGAGGGAAAGACTGATTCTGGGAGAGAGTTCCAGAGCTCAGCTGTTGAGTAGAAGAAAGTTTGAGAGTAACGTTTCACTCTTGGGTTGGAGAGTTGCACAGAGTAGGGGTGGGATTGAGTTGCAAGACGGGTACCACGTGCCCTACGTAAAGGAGGTGGTATGCACTGGGATAGCTCTGAGGAACACTGATTATTATAGTAGCGATAGAATAGCGAGAGAGATGCAACATTGCGGCGGAGAGAGAGAGATTGCAGAGAGTTGGTGAGTGGACGGGAGTTAATGATACGAAAGGCCTTCCTTTCAACTTTGTCTAGGAGAGCAGTGTGAGAGGAACCTCCCCACACATGTGAACAATACTCAATACAAGGGCGCACTATGCCCCTGTACAGAGCAAGAAGCTGTGCAGGGGAAAAGAACCCCCTTAGGCGGTTGAGCACACCCAGCTTCTGGGAGGCTGCCTTAGCAAGACTGGTAATATGGTCCTTCCAAATGAGAGCAGAAGAAAAAGAGAGACCAAGAATATTGAGAGAAGATGAAGGGTTGATTTTTGTATTGTTGAAGAATAAGGGATAGTCCGCTGGGAGATCCTGACGGGTAGATAGATGGAGAAATTGGGTTTTGGAAGCATTAAAGTATGGTAGGAAATGGCTTGAGAATTGGAGGGGAGGTACCGTAGAGTGTTGGCGAACAGGGACGGTACGCGTGAACCGGCCAGACAGGCCGCGCGGGTGGTGGTGGTGGGATTAGCGGCGCCACTTTACCCACTTATTTCACCGCGAGTTTGGACCTTATCTACTCCTGTCGTATGGGAGCTAGAGGCTTGAGATTTGTGTGAGACACTCCTTAGGATGTACGCATTACAATGCCATACTGAGTTGTCACCATAGTGGTGCCGGGCGGGTGGTTATGCGGGGGAGGTGATGAAAAACACTGTACCCACTTATATCCAAACGACTTTCGACCTCATTTACTCTAGTCCTATGTTAGCTATAGGCTTGAAATTTGTGAGAGACACACCTTAGGATGTACACATTACTTTACCATGCTCAGCTATCCCCCAAGTCCTGCCGGGCGGGTGGTCATGCGGGGATGGTGACGAAAGACACCTGTACCCACTTATCTCCCAACGACTTTCGATCTCATTTACTCTTGTCCTATGGTAGCTATTGGCTTGATATTTGTATGGGATATTCCTCAGGATATAGGCAATGTATAGCAACCCACAAATCTCCGTTTCTTGGGACAAGAGACGTGCGTGACCAAGGAAAGTCAGTTTACCCATACATCTCGCGAGTGCAACACCATGTCGGATTTACCACGGCGTTACCCACGCAGGGGAATATCCCTGGCCGATGCCATGGCCATAATTGACGAGAGTGATGTGCCTGATAGTGACATTGGATCATCAAATGACGATTCAGAGGACGAATATAGTCCCACTGTGGCCGAGTATGATGAAATGCATGAGGAGGAACCCTATCTCCCTATCGCTGAACAAGATCGCCAGGCTACAAGAAAGGGAGGCGAGTAGCTATCGTTCCCCTGCTCCCCCTCGTGACATAGTGGAGTCCCCAGCACGTGGGGAAGAGGATGAGGAAGGTGACCCAGACCCCATGGCCTTCATCAACATTCCACTTTCTCATCGTAGGGCTGAGAAGAGAAGGGGTGAGGATGATGGGGAGGAGGACGGAGAGGAGGAGGAGCAGGTGGGTCAAGCTCCGACACCACACGTGCCTCGCCGTGATGGTGCTCCCCCGTGTTTGCCATCCCCACCACCCCCCATTCCCTCTCCACTAAATGCACCAACCCCACACACTTGCTATGGCTTGCGCAGGGGTGCAGCCATATTAGCAGAGCAGCCATTGACTTCTTCTTCAGAAGCAACAGATGAGGATATGCCTGCCCTCGAATCATCTCCACCACGCCACCCACGCCGCCACCAACGCCCTGCGCACGCCGCCTGTTTCCCTCATCACCCCGGATTGACTCGCCCCCACCATCACCTCCTGGACCACTACCATACTCACCTGTACCTTCTCCTCAGCCTCCCACAGACACGGCCTCCCACAGACATGACACCCAGACACCATCACCGCCTGCGTCGCCACACCGCCCTGATCGTGCGCAACGCCCTGTCAATGTACGTGGGAGTGCCCATGGTCCTGTGCGTGGGCGTGGCCGAAGGGTGTCTAAGATGACCCTAATACGCCCCACCCCTGGCGGTGCGAGAGCAAGGACTGAGTCGGCTCGACCAAGGCCGAGGTTGAGGGCAGGGGCAAGAGGGACAAGAGGGACAAGAGGGCCAAGAGAGGCAAGAGGAATGGCAGGGCCCCCCCCGCCGCCCTGATGGTGACTCCCCTCCTGACGACTCTGGTGACGAAGGTGCCGCTCAACCCGACGTGTGGGATTGGATCGATGGAGACAACTATGTGCCCACCGACTACAACTTTGTGGACGCTGGGATTGGCGGCCCTACGTCCCAAACCAGGGGCGGCAGACCACGAGACTGGAGATCTTCAGGCAGTTCTTCACTACAAATCTCGTGGCTCTAATTGTTGACCAGAACAACTGGTACAATTATTATTTCATGGCTGGGAAGGAGCAGTCGAAATACTCCGCAAGGCTGTCATGGTCCTCCCTAGATGTCCCAGAGTTTTACACCTTCTTGGCCATTGTAATGCTGATGGGGTCATAAGGAAATCCTCCATAAAAAAGTACTGCTCCTGGGATCCCCTCGTCCGAACCCCTATTTTTGGCCAAATAATGAGCAGAAATAGGTTCACGGCCATAATGGGGAACCTCCATTTCATCGACAGCCTGGCAGCCCACACCAGAAATCAAAGCCAACCCAGAGGAATGAAGGACCCCATGGAGAGAATAAGACCCATTTTTGAGTACCTGAAGCTGAAGCTTGCTGCCGCCTTCATACCCCATCAGAAGCTCGTTATTGATGAGAGTTTGCTGCTGTGGAGGGGGAATATTGGCATCCGGCAGTACATGCTCAGCAAAAGACATCGATATGGCCTGAAGACCTTCGTGATGTGTGACTGTCGAACTGGTTACATCCAGGACCTAATTCTGCATATGGGCAAGAAAACAGAATTGGTGGAAACGAGGACATACGGAATTTCTGGGGCCATTGTCATTACCATGCTGCAGGGCTACCTGGACAGGGGCCACATACTGTACATTGACAACTGGTACACCAGCCCCTCCCTTGCCAAGTTCCTGCATAGCCGCACTACAGGAGTCTGTGGCACCGTCAGGAGGAATCGGATCTTCATGCCCGAACTACCCCCCAGGCGAGAAAAGGGCTCCATCATCCACAAGCAGGCTAACAATGTCCTCATGTTGTCCTGGATGGATAACCGTGATGTGAACCTCCTCACAACAGTCCACCGTCCCATCTTCACAGACAGCAGACGTCGTGACAGAGCAACTGGCGAAGTTATCAAGAAACCTTTGGCCATCTGCGCTTATAACATCAACATGCGGCTGGTGGACAAATCAGATGCTGTCATCTCGTCATGTGAGCGTGCAAGGAAGACGATGAGGTGGTATAAGAAGTTATTCTTCCACCTCCTCGATCTCACCCTCTATAACAGCCATATCCTCTACTCAACAATCACCGGCAAGCAGGAAACGATGGAGAACTTCTGCATCGAGTTGTCCAGGCAGACGTTGAGGGAATACATGACTGTCCCTCACTTCCAGCAACCCCCCTCCCATCGACAGCCAGCAGCAGAAGGGATTGCCAGGCTGACACAACGCCACTTCCCTGAATATGTGCCGGCCACAGAAAACAATGACAAACCCCGAAGACGGTGTCATGTGTGCCGCAACATGACACAGAGGGAGCCTGAGAGATCAGATACCAGGTGGATGTGCAGAGAATGTGATGTTTCACTGTGTCTCCCGGACTGCTTCAGGGAGTATCACACCCTTGAGCATTTCTAAAACTGTACTCAAAGACTGCGATAAAAGACGCTATGAAATGTGAAGTGTGTGTATGAAAACCAAGTGTAAATAATAAATATAGGCTATTCAAAGTGCCGAACACAATAAGTAAGTGATATTGACACTCAAATATTCGTAAAACAGTGACGGACACCAATAAGTGTAAATGTAGCATATTTCTAAGTCGAAAGTGAGTAAAACAATGTGTGAAACGAATATTTTATAACTATAAAACATATGATAAAGTAATAATCTGAATAAAGATGGGAAGTAACATGAAAACTGAATAAAGATGGGAAGTAACATGAAAACTGAATAAAGCGGGGGAATAACAGAGAAAGGCAATAAAAGTGAAAGTGGTGGTGGCGTGTGTCAGTCAGCTGGGTGTGTGTACGTGCGTTCGTTTTGTTATTGTCCGAGACCATGATGGCCGCCAGTATCCATGGCAACGGGGACGCGCTTTGTTCTTGCCACTCGTGTGCACTTACAAGACTTATATCTAAGCACTTTTCACACTGTAACTTCACTTACAATGACATTATGTGATAAATGTTGCTAATATATGAACTATGAAGGCACACATGATGCTCGGGTGGTGTAAATAACCGTCACTCGAAAACTAGCCGCATCGTACATCTGCCATGCTGCCGCGCTCAAACTATGGCTGACCGGGCGGGAAGTTTGAAGGCCGCCCGGCACCAGCTGACGTATGAGGCTGCCCCCCCCCCCCCCATACGACCCCCAAATGACCGAGGTGAGTAATTTTTTGTCTTCTTTTCTCACAGTTTTCTTCCATTTTAGAAGAAGAAAAAAATGCAAAATCGGCCGGTCCCTGGATGTACATCTATTTATATTTAGCTGGTGCTCAATGGGTTAAAGAGAATAAGGTAATCTAATGATAACCAGAACAGGTAAACAAAAGGTGTTCTCATTATATGATATTGAAAGGGATAATCACAGAAGAAATATTGCAAGAAGTTTGTAATCAGTATTGTAATATTAACTTGTTTCTGGCTAGCATTAGACGATATTATTCAGCTTAGAAAAGAAGTGTAGGAGTAGAGAAGGACATCACTATCTCAATGTTTTCTCTGCACCTATAGGCATTTCCAAAGGTGAAGATAAACCTATAATGATACCCTAAATAACATAAAAGAAGGTTTCTTGGAACTAAATGTGTCAATAACAGTAGAACAGAACTAAAGTTGGTGATTGTACACTAGATGACCCATCAAGGAAGTAAACACATACACACACCAACACAAACATACATATACAATCTCACACACACAAACACACACCAACGCACATACACAAACACACACACACCAACACACATGCATAATCTCACACCAACACACACTTACACGAACACACACACCTCACCAACACACACATACAAAAACTCACACAACACAGCAAGACAGATAATTATACACAAAGTCACACACCACACCAACACATATACATACACAAACTTACACACTAACACACTCATATGCAAACTCACACACCATACCAACACACATATGCAAACTCACACACCACAGCAACACATATACAACCATAAACTTACACACTAACACACTCATATGCAAACTCGCACACCATACCAACACACACATATGCAAACACACACACCACACCAACACATATACAACCATAATATTACACACTAACACACTCATATGCAAACTCATAAACCATTCCAACACACACATATGCAAACTCACGCACATACACCAACACCAACTCACACACACATACACACTCGGAAAACACACACACACACCACCCGCAGGCAAAACATAAATGCGTGCAGAACTGATCGATTGTCTCTGAACGTGTCACAGGAAAACTAATTGGGTTTTATGTATATATTCTCTTACTTCAACCGAATTTTAGTTGGTAATTCTGCTAAATATCGATGTCTACAGCTCCAACTTCCTTTTAGAACGAAATTCACAACCGTGAGAGGCCCTTCAGAACACCCCCATTAACCCTTTGACACCCAGAAGTCTTCCATTAACTTATATATAATGATGCCCTGAATTATAAATGTATTCATGTTATTAACCCTTTCACGCACATATGACGCAGAGGTTGCCAGATTAGCAGTAAGAAATAGAGTTCTCTCACTTATAAAATTACCTCTCTAAAATTAGTTTTCTGCCCACAGCTAACTCAAAGACAATTGCAGAGGTTGAAGTAACTAAACTAAAGGTTTCTAAATACCCCTGATGGTAACAAAGGCTTTAAAGTATCCCCAATAGGCTCAACACAGCTAACTCAAAGACAACTGCAGAGGTTGAAGTAACTAAACTAAAGGTTTCTAAATACCCCTGATGGTAACAAAGGCTTTAAAGTATCCCCAATAGGCTCAACACAGCTAACTCAAAGACAACTGCAGAGGTTGAAGTAACTAAACTAAAGGTTTACAAATACACCTGATGGTAACAAAGGCTTTAAAGTATCCCCAATAGGCTCAACACAGCTAACTCATAGACAACTGCAGAGGTTGAAGTAACTAAACTAAAGGTTTCTAAATACCCCTGATGGTAACAAAGGCTTTAAAGTATCCCCAATAGGCTCAACACAGCTACCTAAAAGACAACTGCAGAGGTTGAAGTAACTAAACTAAAGGTTTCTAAATACCCCTGATGGTAACAAAGGCATTAAAGTATCCCCAATAGGCTCAACACAGTTAACTCAAAGACAACTGCAGAGGTTGAAGTAACTAAACTAAAGGTTTCTAAATACCCCTGATGGTAACAAAGGCTTTAAAGTATCCACAATAGGCTCATAATCGCGTCATATGTCGGAGAGGGTTAACCGCTGTAGGACGATGCCTCTTTTTTCTTTCTTTGTGGGGGTATCATTATACCATTATATTCAAATTAGAAAAGGCCTGTGGAAGTCAAGTGTACAGTTGGTAACAAATACAGCTGGTACAAGTGCTGTGCTGTACAGTGCTGAGAGCATTTTGTTTTCAGAAGTGTATATCGTGAATGGTTGAATGTATGCATTTATCTTTAAGCAATAATGGTGTTAGAAATATTGAAGATTATTAACACACATACACATTATAGCTAAGTATAGTTACAGAGAGAGGTGTTGTCATCCATTGAATATATAAAATGTTAGTTTTCCTGTTTGAGATAATGAGAGTGAGAGGCAGGGTTGGAGGGAGGGTGGGGGGGGGGGATAGGCAGTGAGTTAGGTCTACATTGTAATAGTGTGGTGGTGGTAGTGTAATTGGGTGTGTTACTTAGTGAAGTGCTGTGTTATACCTCTAATAGATCCAGATATCTTCACTTTACAATACCAGTAAGTGCTGTGTTATACCTCTAATAGATCCAGATATCTTCACTTTACAATACCAGTAAGTAATATGTCAATTATTAGTTAATAGTGAACATCCTCACATGTGATTTACTCAAATTACATGCATTGCAAGAACATATTGAAATTAAATGTCAGTGAGCTGAGCAATTGAGCGAGTGATTTGATGGTAAAGTGTTATCAATAATGACCACAATTATTGCACCTCAAATACATAGGATATATTGTAAGGTTAATGTCTTAAGCTAGAGGAAATATTTATTGAAGGTACATTCATTGTTTCTTTTTTTGCCAAATTGTTCCATTCCTCCCTGACGGTACTGTAGTATGAGAGTGTGACCATCTAGTACTTTTGTCGCCATATTGGTGCCGTAATTATCAAACAACCTGGGTAATTGTTTATGCTTGAACAGGTAGGATATAGATACAAAGACCCAACAATATATCCTGTACCCATATTACCGATTCTTTAATATGGGTATGGACATATAATTATGAGTGTAGAGAGAGGTTTATGACACTTCTGTTACCAATATGGTGGAGGTTGGCCGATTATGTTCTCCATCCTCCCTACTGTCCACTACCACTCCTCCATAGTCCCTTCCACTCCCCACACAACTCCTTCCTTTACTACGGTACACCAAACATTCAGCCAGATAATACTAATATAAACATGACTACACCTTTCATCCAGCGAGATAAGTATATTATAAACATACATACAACTACGAGTATTCTTTCAAAGACCTATTAGTACGGTGTGTGTGTGTGTTTGATAGTTCAGTTCGTACAGTTACCTACTTAAGTTCTGTTATTAGCTCTTTCAGTATGATGTTACCTTTACCAATGTATATAGGGTATTATTAGATGGATATATTCAGCTTAGGAAAGGCCTGCGTGAGTCAAAGAGATAATTGGCTTATCTTTTTGTTTTTCAAGTCTTAAAGTTACTTCCGAAGCTAAATAATCTCGCCTATGGTTGCCAAAATCCAACTGATATGAGGCTATCCTACTTACATGCAATCTTACTATCGGTGTTCATACAAGTTATAGAGTGGAACTTATTTTGGTGACTGTACAAGCGGTACCATAACAGATGTACACAATCACACACAGACACAAAGGACTCAGCTTTCCAGTGAAGCAGGATATACAATAATATATATAGCATTTGCTCATGGTCACTAATATGTATAAATAATGCAAGTGATAAAGCTTTGGCCTCAACACAAGCACCTTAAACTTACACACTAACACACTCATATGCAAACTCACACACCATTCCAACACACACATATTCAAACTCATGCACATACACAAACACACACCAACACAAACTCACACACACATAAACACTCGCAATACACACACACACACCACCCGCAGGAAGAAAAATGCGTGAAGAACTGATAGTCAACGCGTCACAGGAAACAAAAAGTGTGCCCACATTGAGATTTATATATATATATATATAATATAATTATTAACTTACTCCAACCGTATTTTAGTTGGTAATTCTGATACATATTGATGTCTAAAGCTCCAACTTCCTTTTAGAACGAAATTCACAACCGTGAGAGGCCCTTCAGAACACACCCCGGCATTAACCCTTTGACACCCAGAAGTCTTCCATAAACTTATATATAATGATGCCCTGAAGAACAAATGTATATATGTTATTAACCGCTGTAGGACGATGCCTCTTTCTTCCACTTTTGTGGGGGGTATCATTAGACCATTATATTATTTTTATATTCAAATTAGGAAAGTCCTGTGGGAGTCAAACGGTTACATTAAAAAGTGGGTGTGGTTTTTTTGTATTTTTTTTTATCCCCAGAGATCCTTCCTAATCTTAAAACTATCATCTACTGTTAGCCAGAATCAAATATATCTATCTATCTATTGCCGGACGCTGTGATCCCCGAAGGGGTGGCCACGAACGAAACGCCCCCATGCACCTCTGTCCCCACTCACTTGATGCCCCGCCACCCATCCAGCACCGCCTTCACTCATATACTTCTTCACTCCATCCTTCCACCTCCCTCTCGGTTTATATCTCCCTCTCTGTCCTTTCACCATGCTCTCGTACACCCTCTTAGTCATTCTCATATGACTATTTAACAATGGTTGTCAATTAACCTTTTTCCAAGATTACATAATACATATCCCCTACGTGTATAATACATATCCCCTACGTGTATAATACATATCCCCTACGTGTATAATACATATCCCCTACGTGTATAATACATATCCCCTACGTGTATAATACATATCCCCTACGTGTATAATACATATCCCTACGTGTATATGATGACGCTTGTTTCTGGCTACCACCAGACAACAGTATTATCTTGATGGTACACCTGTGGGAGACAAAAGGTTCACCCAGATTGTTTTACTCCTTTGAGATCTACAGATACTCTCTAAGCTAACTAAACATTATTAGATAGAGTATTATTTACACTTTCATCACGATAACGTATTTTTACCATTGAATCTAGCTAACATAAGAACTTTTAATGCAGTTTATGAAGAACCTATGTTATTCAGAGGGTTCATTGAGATCGCTTTTAACCCTTTGAATTCTAAAGGTAGATTATAAACTAAAGAAAATGGTCTAATGGAACCAGAATATGATGGAAATGACGTCATGGTGCTGAAGGGGTTAAATGTACATTACGGTAGTGGAGGTGTTAACTCCTTGCGACTCATATGACGCGATAGCGTCATATGGAACGTATGACCAAAAACTCATATGACGAGATCGCGTCATATGGACTTATCTACATGTCTCTCCAATAAGTCCATATGATGCTCTACCATCATATGGAGCTCAGTAAGTCCGGTAAGTTAGATGAAGATCTGTCGGTTGGTGGCAACCCCAGGTTCCTCCGACAAATCTAACGGCCAGCAGTGTGGTTTTGACAGTTGTGTGGTGCAGTGGCAATGATACTGGGCGCCCGCCTCCGTGACTTACTGGAACATAATATGTCGCAAGGAGTTAATGTCTACTCTAACGAAGTTATTGACAGGTTAAGGAGGTAGTCAATCTATAAATTGATAAGACGCTACATTATATAGTTCAGATAGTATTGACACATGTGTTGAACTGAAAACTTTATCACAAACCTTTTGTTTACAGCAAGTGATGTATAACAGAAGCAGGTCAAAACAGCCACACTTCTAAGGGGCCATAATCCTAAACAGACTAGGTTAAGTTAGAGAATGGATTGGTTAACTTAGGCTAAGTTAAGATAGATTACGATGAGCTAGGTTAGTTTAGGTATAGTTTGGCTCTCTCTGTGATAATGTACTGTATGTAAATAGGAGTTATTCATTATAACCGTGGCTGTTTCGGTGTATGGCCATTTTTTGTTTATAACCCTTCCAACTGCCATCCTCATCTCACTACACTCCATC
>JBAKBP010027650.1:0-29765 GCA_037953745.1 Lithodes maja | reverse complement strand
GTATTCTCTTATGTTCTGTAATGTTGTCATTGTCTGATATATGGAACATATAATACAGCCTACTCTACTTGTATATCATATATAATAATTACGTCACACACTATCAGAGCAGGCTATATTATAAGTTCAGTACCGGTATATTATAAGTTCAGTACCGGTATATTATAAGTTCAGTACCGGTATATTATAAGTTCAGTACCGGTATATTATAAGTTCAGTACCGGTATATTATAAGTTCAGTACCGGTATATCAGAAAATATTATAGTTACAACCATGTTCAAAACACCGTCGTCCTCTGGACGTATGTATCTATGTAATGCAAGTATTTTGAAATGTAGAAAACTTTGTCAAATAATATGCCACCCGTGGAATGTAACCCGTTACAATAATGTATGGAGCCTAAATAGCCTTACACTCATCCTTATTTATCGTGGATATTTCTTCGAGAGGCCGGTCTATATGATCTGTGCCCCATGAATATTCTTTCCTCTCACTTAAACAGTAGGCTACCATAGTGCGGTTGGGAGTATGAACATGATTAGATTAATATCCAGTATTCGAGAATGGATAATAAGTCGTAGGCGTGTGCATAAACCTTTAACCGTCCTGGTGGTGTAATGGTTAAGGTGGCAAAAATATGTGTGTGATAACCCGGGTTCGAATCCCGGTGGATCATATATACTTTAATTAATTTCATTGGGGGTGTGGTGGTGAGATTAATAAAAATAATATTATATACCTTTATTTCTATTGCAAACTGTATAATCACCATCAGCGATACTCGCTATGCTGAGTTTAATGGAGTATTAAACACCAAAGGTATATATTAGTTGTAAAAAATATATATTATTACCCCGATCATGAACTAACAACGCCAATAACTTACAACGAGAATGATCCCAGACTTCCCACCACAACCAATTAGAACAACAATTCACGCAACCCACTCCAATCGCATTAACCACTGCAATCAAAATCACCCCCACAAAACCTATCAATCTATCTATCTATATACTCTGGCCCAATCCCCACTTCTTCTTTTTTTTTTTTGGGGGGGGGGGGGTCAATTCAAGACAGCGCAAGAATAGGGACTACACAAAACACGACAGAAAACAATGAACACACAAAAACAAAATACAATGTCACACACATCTATATCAATCACAATATCCACAACCCACCAACCATAACAAAAACCACCACCACCACAATCAACCGCAACCACAATAAGCACCACAATCACAACGAAAACCACAATTCCAATAACCACAACCTCACAACCCACTACAACCCCAATAGGCTAACCTCCACAATCATAACCCACCCACCACCACAACCCCACCCACAATAACCCCCACCACCACCCCAACCCCAATAACCCCCACCACCACCACAACCCCACCCACAATAACCCCCACCACCACCCCAACCCCAATAACTACCACAATAACCCCCACCACCACCCCAACCCTAATAACTACCACAATAACCCCCACCACCACCCCAACCCTAATAACTACCACAATAACCCCCCACCACCACCCCAACCCTAATAACTACCACAATAACCCCCACCACCACCCCAACCCTAATAACTACCACAATAACCCCCACCACCACCCCAACCCTAATAACTACCACAATAACCCCCACCACCACCCCAACCCTAATAACTACCACAATAACCCCCACCACCACCCCAACCCTAATAACTACCACAATCATAACCCCCACCACCACCCCAACCCTAATAACTACCACAATAACCCCCACCACCACCACCCCAACCCCAATAACTACCACAATAACCCCCACCACCACCCCAACCCCAATAACTACCACAATAACCCCACCACCACCCCAACCCTAATAACTACCACAATAACCCCCACCACCACCCCAACCCTAATAACTACCACAATAACCCCCACCACCACCCCAACCCTAATAACTACCACAATCATAACCCCCACCACCACCCCAACCCTAATAACTACCACAATAACCCCCACCACCACCCCAACCCTAATAACTACCACAATCATAACCCCCACCACCACCCCAACCCTAATAACTACCACAATAACCCCCACCACCACCCCAACCCTAATAACTACCACAATCATAACCCACCCACCACCACGACCCCCTACAACCACAATAACCCCCACCACCACCACCCCAACCCACCCAACCCCCAATAACTACCACAATCATAACCACAACCACCACCACCACACTCCAGCAGCACAGTGGAAGCCTCAAATATATATGTAAATTGCACTTAGCCCTGACTATAACGCTCAGGGACCAATGGTAATATTTTGTACTCAATGGCTGTCACCTCTCTATGGATGTCTGTCTGTCTGTCTGTCTGTCTGTCTGGCTGTCTATCTATCTATCTGTCTATTTATCTATATATTTATCCATTCCAGGGCTCTAACCATACCAGGTCGATTTTATATGTAGGTGAGCGATTGCGAGTTCTCTCTCTCTCCTCTCTCTCTCTCTCTCTCTCTCTCTCTCTCTCTCTCTCTCTCTCTCTCTTTTCTATTCTTTTCTTAACTAGCTGTCTAAAAACACTTACCCATTAGCCAACTTTTTTAATTTGTACATGTTTCGGTCGAAAATTTTCTCCGCCGGATTTCTCTCAAAATCGTCGGCTAAATTAAGCGAAACGTCTTATATAGTCAGCCAATGGGGGGAAACGTCTAAAACTTGACCTGCAATGGGGGAAACGTCTGATAATATGTATGTAAATTGCACTTAGCCCCAACAAGTACGCTGTGGGACCAACGTAAATATTTTGTACACAAATCAATGGTTGTCATCTCTCTTTTTTTTTTTTTTTTTTTTTTTTTTTTTTTCTTTTTTTTTTTTCCTATGTGATTGAGGGAGGCAAAAGGCATAACTGCCTATAGCGAGTGCCTCCCCCATAGTTGAAAGAGTGACAGGGCCAAAATCAAGGGACGTTCGAGCCAAAATGCCTGGACACACGGAGTTTGAAGCAATTTAAGTCATAGGAAGAGGGAAAGACTGATTCTGGGAGAGAGTTCCAGAGCTCAGCTCTATGTCTGTCTGTCTATCTATCTATTTATCTATCTATTTATATGTATATTTATCTATCCTTCTGTCTGTCTATCTATCTATCTATCTATCTATCTGTCTGTCTGTCTGTCTGTATCAATCTCTCTCTCTCTCTCTCTCTCTCTCTCTCTCTCTCTCTCTCTCTCTCTCTCTCTCTCTCTCTCTCTCCCATGTGTGTGTGTCAGGGGGTAGGTCATCAATACCCAAAGTGAACGCGCCTATCATCACCACCACCACCACCAACACATCACAGTTATGGGGCTGCTGGAACTTAACGACCCATGTAATCAGATGTTTGTTGGTTTATCCACCTATTTATCTATCTGTCTATTAACTAACTATTTATCTATCTATCTATCTATCTACAGTATATATCTAGTGTTTTCACTTAACCACTTAATAAGATAACGCCAATATTTGTTTGTTTATCTATCTATCTAGCCTAATAAGTACCTATCTATCTATCTATATAAAGTGTATATCGTATGCCATCACTTAATCCATTCTATCAGATAACGCCAATAATGGTTTGTTTATCTACCGGTATGTTTCTATCTAATAAATATCAATCTAATAACTACCTATCTACCCAACTACCTATCTACCCAACTACCTATCTACCCAACTACCTATCTACCCAACTATCTATCTATCTATAAACAAAAACTATCCATCTACCTATCATACTAATAAGATTAAGATGCTCAAGAGGTGGCCAGCGTTTGGGAGTATGTTTATATGTGTGTATGACCTGTACCAATCTATTTATTTATCTGTTTAGCTATCTATAAATTTATTAATCAAATTTTTCCATCTCTCCATATAATTATTTATCTATTTAACTCATCTATTCACCGATCAATTAAACTAGACAATATATAACATGTCATATATATATATATATACTGTATATACCGGTATATATATATTTTCTTATCCACTTATCTATCTATCTAAGTCTACTATCTAAATCTACAGTATATATCTACGGTATCTATCTATCTATCTGTATATATATATATTTATATATAAGTGTGTTGATATGGGAAGTACCTAGAGACGTACAGAGGTGGCCTGTGATTGGCTGAGGGGTGGACCAATGGCAGCCCTCCGTGACTGCCTTGACTTTGCTCATGTTTACTGAGATGGGCTCGAGTGTGTGTGTGTGTGTGTGTGTGTGTGTGTGTGTGTGTGTGTGTGTGTGTGTGTGTGTGTGTGTGTGTGAGAGAGAGAGAGAGAGAGGAGGGGGGGGGGGCATGTGTAGGCTATGTGTGTGCCGGTATACAGTATACTGTATATATAGGGCCTTTGCCTACATAATTCATAATGCACAATTATATTCCATTAGATACATATACCATCTTAATAAAACAAGAATACCACCGCCAATGGCTCTCCTCTCTTTCCACTGACCAACCTGGTGAACCAGCCTACATCTTTTCTATTCAAAATGACCTAGAGCAGTTAGTCCAGCAACCCACCCGCATCCCGGATCGCTTCGGAGATCGGCCACACATCCTTCGACTTATTTCTAACTTCTAACCCTTCTACTTATATATACTGTAAATCTCCTCCGACCATAAACTTATCTCTGTCACCTCTCCTATCTCTCCGGTACGGCCACGAGATCTTCCCAGCCGGCGGCGCTTGTGGCCGACTGGGAAGCTCTTCGGCAGTACTTCTTTGATTTCCCATGGAATGACTTTTGCTTCCGTGGCCGGGGACCCTAGGAGAATGCTGAACGCATTACCGAGGTAATCCTCTCGGGAATGGAAGCATACATTGCACTTTCTTTCTCTCAGTCTAATGCTAAAAAATCTTGGTTTATCACGCTTGTTCTACTGCTGTCCACAACAAGGAGGAAGCATTCAAATGGTACCGACGCCTTACAACTCAAGAATCTCATTCTTCCTATGTTTCTGCCCGGAATCAAGCCAAATCTATTCTTCGACTTGCCAAACACTCTTGCATCAATAATAAATGCACTAAACTATCCAACTCTAATCCCAAGCTTTCTGGCATCTAGCCAAAAATCTCTCCAACAATTTTTCTTCCTCGTCTTTCCCTCCCCTTTTCCACTCTGATGGCACAACCATTACTTCTTCCTCTGACAAAGCTGAACTCTTCGCTCAAACTTTCGCTAGAAACTACACCTTGGATGATTCTGGTGCTATTCCTCCTTCTCCACCCCCCTCTCTCCTACTTATGCCTAATATCCTAATCTCTTCTAAAGATGTATTTTCTACCCTCTCTGGGCTTAACACTAAGAAGGCGTACGGTCCGGACGGTGTTCCTCCTGTTGTACTAAAAAACTGTGCTTCCGTGCTGACTCCCTGCCTAGGCAAACTCTTTTGTTTCTGTCTCTCCTCTAACGTCTTCCCTTCAAGCTGGAAGTTTGCTCTCATTCAACCTGTCCCAAAGAAGGGTGACCGCTCTCAACCCTCCAACTATCGTCCAATTGCTCTCATCTCTTCTATCTCTAATGTTTTTTTAAATTATTCTTGCTTCCAAATTTCTTAAGCATTTCTCTTCTCATATTCTACTATCAGATCGCCAGTATGGCTTCCTTAACACCTAACGAGCGGCCTAGGCGGTAAATAATATGTAGCCACCAGCGGGGTGTTTTTAGCCAAAATAGGGCTGTTTACGTGATCATTTTCATGCCTAAATAAGACCCAGAGCGTAAAACAAGCATCTATCCCTGAAAGGGCATAAACAGAGCTTTCCAATGACACCACAACGATCCTTGTATGACCGCTAGTTTTCGTGCAACAACCGCGCAACACGAGTCCAAAAACCATGTAATTCGGTACTTTCCCCATACATTTCAGTATGTAGCGAGTGTGAGAGGGTGGAGAAGGGTGGGATTCGTGTCAGTAGGCCCGCCGCGGTGGTCTGGAGCAGTCATACGCTCGCTACTCTTCTGCCACCACTTGTCTCTCTCTCTCAGCAACATTACATGCTGAAATTGCCACACGACTTAGGTTATGAGCCGCCACATAGTCCAAATGTATTTAACTCGACTTATGTTGCACGCCGCTAAAGAAGGGTTAAGGGTCACTCTACTGGTGATCTTCTTTCATATCTTACTAACTCTTGGTCATCCTCCTATCGGGACTTCGGTGAAACCTTTTCTATTGCACTAGCGGCTAGCCGTATCGAAGGCCTTCGATAGAATCTGGCACAAATCTTTAATATCTAAACTACCCTCCTTCGGTTTCTATCCCTCCATCTGTGCCTTTGTATCTAATTTCCTTTCCGGCCGTTCCATAGCTGCGGTTGTGGACGGCCAAAGCTAAGTTCCTCATCCTATCAACTCCGGTGTTCCTCAGGGCTCTGTCCTATCTCCCATTCTCTTTCTAATTTTCATTATTGATCTTCTCAACTGTACCTCCAGTCACATTCATTCATACACAGACGACTCTACCTTACACTACTCAATTAGTTTTCCTAAACGCAACAGCCAGCAATCCCTCAAAAACAAACGAAATGAGGCCATGCAACACTTATCTTCTGATCTAACTACTATTTCAAATTGGGGCAGAGAAAACCTTCCGTCCACTCATCAACTCTCTGCAATCTCAATCTTCGCCGCAATGTTGCATCTCTCTAGCTAATCTATCGCTACTACAATAATCAGTGTTCCTCAGAGCTTTCCCAGTGTATACCACCTCCTCTACGTAGGGTAGGCCTATGTAGTACCCGTCTTGCAACACAATCCCACCCCTACTCTGTGCAACTCTCCAACCCAAGGGAGAGTCTTTCCCTATTCCTATGATTTAAATTACTTCAAACTCCGTGTGTTCAGCCATTTTGGCTCGAACGTCCCTTGATTTTGGCCCTGTCACTCTTTAAACTCTGGGGGAGGCACTCACTACAGTCAGTTCTGCCTTTTGTCTCCCTCACTCACTAACGAAAGCGCCTTCCCATGCTTCCTTCGAGCGCGGCTAAAGGAAAACATATATTTATTATATATACAGTATATATATATATAATTATATATATATATATATATATATATATATATATATATATATATATATATATATATACAGTATCAGAGACTACAGTAGATCTGGACTGGACACGAAAATAGAACTTTGCAGTAAGGGACCCAACATCGGAGAACAAACCCCCAAGTTCGAAACTCGAAACCGCGAAAATATCACATTTTCGCGGTTTCGAGGCTCGAACTTGGGGGTTCGTTCTCCGATTGTTGGTCCCTTACTGCAAAGTTCCATTTTCGTGTCCAGTCCACATCTACTGTAGTCTATGACAGTATTTATATATATATATAATTTGCATTCCTTTAGCGCGAAGGAAGCTTGGTAAGGCGCTTTAGTTTTAGCGTAGGCGATAAACTAAAAATAGATTGGTTGAAAAAAACAAAACAAAACAAAAAAACAATAACACTACAACCCAATATCCCAATACCCTCCACACCACCACCCCAATGTAAGTAATAACGCGACCAATATAACAGGTGATGAGAACACAAGCCCGGGTGTATCGCTAACATGGAACCCCTAACACTATCGGGGCCGAGGGGAGACTTTTGGGACCTACCAGCTTCCAGTCCTATACTTGGGAGAAGACGTTTCACATCATTAGTTTGGCGATAATAAGACGCTGTATCCCATTAAGGAGTCTATTATATTGTCTGGGCAAGTTCCAGCGAGCCTGTAACTTAGAAGAAGTCGACCATCAGTCAACACATTATTCTATTGAAAAATATCCAAATTTAGCTTGAAAGGGGATCTGGGTGGGAATGTTCAAGTTTTAAGGAAGTCTAAGTAGGCATTTGGGGACAAACTACAATACATAATTGCTCTAAAATGACATAAACAAGCAAACTACGCAATACGTATTAAACCAAACATTATAATAACCATGACCCTCCCTCCCAACCATACCCCCCCCCCCCCCTCCCCCATGCCTGCAATAACGCAGCCAATTCCCCCGGGTAAAGAGAACACAAGCCTGGATATATCTCTCATGGGAGGCTTAACTCCATCACACACACTAGTTTTCCCACAATTTTAGATAGATATGTATTTATATTTTTTATATATATATTTTTAAAGTATGTATGTATTTATTTATTTTGTATTTATTACTAATTGTTATTAATTAATGTATTTATATATACTGCATATATATATATATATATATATATATATATATATATATATATATATATATATATAATATATATACAGTAAATGCGGGGAAGAGCAAGGTTATGGTCTTCGAAAAGGGTGAAGCCACAGAGTGTGAGGTGAAGCTGAACGGTCAGGCTATGAAGATTGTCAGCTCTTTTAAGTATTTGGGCAGTGTGTTGAGTAAAGACGGGACTGTGGATGAAGAAGCGCGGGAGAGGGTACAACAGGGTAAGAGGGTTGTAGGAACGCTGAAAGCAGTAACAAGAAATAGGGTGGTCAGTATAGAAGTGAAGAAGTCCTTGCATGATAGTGTGGTAATCCCGACACTGACTTACGGAAGAGAAGCATGACGTTTGAGAAGAGACTCAGACCAAGAGTGAGAGGGGTGGAAATGAGTTACTTGAGAAGTGCGTACAGAGTTACATGGAGGGATAGACAAACGAATGAGGAAGTAAGAAGGAGGTGTGGTGTGGAGGTAGATATGCTGGAAAGTGTGAAAAGGAACACCTTGAGATGGTTCGGCCATATGGAACATATGGGAAGCGAGAGAATGACTTAAGAAGGTGTACGAGAGCGAGGTGGAAGGACAGAGAGGGAGAGGTAGATCGAATGAGAGGTGGAAGGATGGAGTGAGGAAGCATATGGATGAAGGCGGTGCTGGTTGGGAGAAAGGGCGTCGACTGACTGGGGACAGAGGTGCATGGGGGCAGTTCGTTCGTGGCCACCCCTTTGTGGATCACGGCGTCAGGCAATAGATAGATAGATCGATATGTGTACAGTATACAGTATATATATATATATATATATATTTTTTTTTGTAACCAAGCCTTATTCCTTATTTCAGATAGTATTAGGCGATTGTACTCAGATTAGGATGCTTCTTTTTGAGCTGAGAGAGAGAGAGAGATAGAGAGAGAGAGAGAGAAAAAACGAGCGAAAGCGACTGTGTGTGTGTACTTACTCTAGTTGTATTGCGGGAGTGAGCATGCTCGTTATTTCCCGCCTCCTATATGTGTAGGTGTTATATGTATCGTTGGAATGGCTGTGGATGTGTGTGTAGTCTGTATTTTTAGCCAATTGGCGACATCGGAAACGAAGGCTTAGGGTGGATCTGTATGGTACCATTCTCACTATAGACGGTACCGTCTCGCCCGAAGGCTTAGGTAGCCATCAGCTTAGGTGAACCACATGATACCCATCTCGCCTTGTACCATTTTTGCCAACCCCAGATGGGACGTCACAACGTCGTCCACTTATTCCAGGTACCTATTTACAGCTAGGTGAACTGAGGCTAACACATGAAAGGAGACAAGCCCAATTTGTCTCCGCCCGGCCGGGGGATTGAACCCCCGACCCCTCGTGTGTGAGACGAGAGCGCTACCTACTAGGCTACGTGTGTGTGTGTGTGTGTGTGTGTGTGTGTGTGTGTGTGTGTGTCTTTCCAGCTATTAAAACATCGACAAAGCTAATATAAATGAAGAAAAAATAGAAAAGTGCTTAGCCTTGTTTCACTGTAGTTTTAAAAGCCCATCTGGAGAACAAAATTATTCATGGAAATACATCCATCATCTTAGGAGTTAAACGAAACACACACACACACACACGCGCGCGCGCGCGCGCGCGCACACACACACGCACACACATCCACTTATTGTAAAATGTGTATTTTCAGCTCATGAGGCTGCCATTCTTTAATAAACCGTTTATTATTATTATTATTTATTATTACACACACACACACACTATACTCAGTTTCATTTCATCTGACGGTAAATTGAATCCCTTAGCAGCTACTTTATCGATACTTAGCGGACAAATGTGAAACGGCAATGTCTCTGCATCATATTAAGGGGAGGTTTCCACCTGGAGGATTTTTGTCTGAACCTCTTTCTCCCTCATGTTTAGCCCCATTGCTTGTGAGATTTAAAGACGCTTGCCCCATTGGTTTGGCGATTTTAAGAACCCTCGCCCCATTTCTGTCAATTTTAAGACCATTTGTGCCATTTAGGTGTCGATTTTTTCCTGGCGAGCGATAGCGAGCCTGTAATTTAAGGGGAACCGGTCTTCGGCCGGGACATTTTTCTACCGAAAAATGTACAAATTTATCTTGAAAGGGGGTCAAGGGGGAGTAATTTTAAGCTTGATGGAAGTCTAGGGAATCAACTAAAAACCTCCCCTTAAGACCAAGTTAATATAATTAGCACCATACATCGCTACACAATCTTAAAAATAACCGAGAAATCTTGATGAGAACTTTGCAATTTACCGTCAGTTGAAAAGAAACCGACTATAGTTTTCTTCTCAAACCACAATAGCCCATAACAATGACAACCCCCACAAGACGCGTTCACGCCATGTCATAATCAACTACAACTGTTTACACAAGCCACACTAAATAACCACAATCCTTGAGTTATAGATTCATAACTTTTCACATCTACGACCCTTCACAACTCCAAACCCCCCCCCCCCCCCCCAAAAAAAAAAAAAAAAAACAATAAATGCAATAATAATAATAGTAATAATAATAATAATAATAATAATAATAATATTTAACATAGAACAACAATAATACAAATAACAATAATACTAATAATAATAATAATAACAATAACAAATCTTAGGAATAAAAAATAAAATAATACACTAATAAAAATAAAATAGTACACTAATGAAAATAAAATAATACACTAATAAAAATAAAATAATACACTAATAAAAATTAAATAATACACTAATAAAAATTAAATAATACACGAATAAAAATAAAACAATACACTAATAAAAATAAAATAATATACGAATAAAAATAAAATAATACACTAATAAAAATAAAATAATACACTAATAAAAATAAAATAATACACTAATAAAAATAAAACAATACACTAATAAAAATAAAATAATACACTAATGAAAATAAAATAATACACTAATAAAAATAAAATAATACATTAATAAAAATTAAATAATACACTAATAAAAATAAAATAATACACAAATAAAATAATACAATAATAAAAATAAAATAACAGATAAAAATAAATTAATACACTAATAAAAATAAAATAATACACTAATAAAAATAAAATAATACACTAATAAAAATAAAATAACACTAATAAAAATAAAATAATACACTAATAAAAATAAAATAATACACTAATAAAAATAAAATAATACACTAATAAAAATAAAATAATACACTAATAAAAATAAAATAATACTAATAAAAATAAAATAACTAATAAAAATAAAATAATACACTAATAAAAATAAAATACACTAATAAAAAATAAAATAATACACTAATAAAAATAAAATAATACACTAATAAAAATAAAATAATACACTAATAAAATAAAATAATACACTAATAAAAATAAAATAATACACTAATAAAAATAAAATAATACACTAATAAAATAAAATAATACACTAATAAAAATAAAATAATACACTAATAAAAATAAAATTTATCTATCTATCTATATGCTCAGGCCCAATCCCCATTTTGGGGGTAGCCGACTCAAGACAGAGCAAGAACAGGGAAAACACAAAAACAACATAAAACAAAAAATAAACACAGATAAAAAACACAAACTCACACACATCCAGGTCACCCAGGAGAAGACCCAGAGACCCGGGTTACCAAGGTCGCTCCAGCACTCCCCCGGCCCCTGACCACCCGGAGAGGTTCCGATCTCGGCAGGCAGACATGCAGCGGAGCCAAAGCCACAAGCCCTCCCACCACACTTCCAGGCACACCCTTCATATTAATCGTCCCCCCGGGCCAGGCGCCTGATGGACTATTATCTAGTCGAACTTGCGCCCGACCCCTTACTCCAAAATAAAATAATACACTAATAAAAATAAAATAATACACTAATAAAATAAAATAATACACTAATAAAAATAAAATAATACACTGATAAAAATAAAATAATACACCAATAAAAATAAAATAATACACTAATAAAATAAAATAATACACTAATAAAAATAAAATAATACACTAATAAAAATAAAATAATACACTAATAAAAATAAAATAATACACTAATAAAAATAAAATATTACACTAATAAAAATAAAATAATACACTAATAAAAATAAAATAATACACTAATACAAATAAAATAATACACTAATAAAATCCAACAACACTACCCACTCTGACCAGACAATCCGCCCTCAATCCCTGCCTACCAGTCAATTTGGTAGACCTATGCATATCAAACAAGTAAATGACAGATCCATGCCAGTTAAATTACCCCGCCTGACGTACATACTGTATATACAAACACAAGCATACACGTACAATATACACATACGTAGGTCGATACATATACTGTACACACACTTCACACGTACGCACACAGTCACTCACTCATTCATTCATTCACTCACTCTCACACACACACACACACTTACCCAATCCCAAGCCCCCCACTACGGGATAAACGAATAAATAAGAACAGGCAATTAATTAACGAAAGTAATTAACACACAATATAATAATTAGAAAACGACAAACAGTGCTTGGAAAACGTGACAAAATGGAATCATGAAAGATAGAAATATTATCAATTAAACATTTAATGATTGGTTTAATATGATCGATATATTGCATTGCCCGACATTATTTGGGATGAAGTCACTCCAAGTTTGTCAAGTTAAGGGGGGTCATCTGCTTTGTTTTCTCTTTCTCTCCTTTTCTCTCTATCTCTGGCTTGTATCCATTCGTCCCTATTCAGCCAACAGTTTTAAGACGTTTATCCCCATCCAGGTGTCAATTTCTTCCGGGCGAGCGATAGCGAGCCAGCATTGTATGGAAAAATCCGGCTTCGCCGGAGAAATTTTTCTATCGAAAAATGTACAAATTGAGCTTGCTGTCAAAACAAAAATATAATATGCTGGCTCGCTACCGCTCGCCAGGAAATTATTGACACCTGGACGGGGGTAAAAGTCTTAAAACAGTAGGCTGAATGGGGCCAAATGGATACAAGCCAAAGAAAGAGGGAGAGAAAGATTAAAACAAAAAGTGAGGTGGACCCCCCTTAAAAGAGGTACGAAGCCTTTAATGACTCACTCCTAATAATTATAAACTCTGTCCATTCATTGTTAGCATCGGACAATACTACGGCTTCACCCCATTCATTGTTATCATCCGACAATACTACGGCTTCACCCATTCATTGTTATCATCCGACAATACTACGGCTTCACCCATTCATTGTTATCATCGGACAATACTACGGCTTCACCCATTCATTGTTATCATCCGACAATACTACGGCTTCACCCATTCATTGTTATCATCCGACAATACTACGGCTTCACCCATTCATTGTTATCATCCGACAATACTACGGCTTCACCCATTCATTGTTATCATCGGACAATACTACGGCTTCACCCATTCATTGTTATCATCCGACAATACTACGGCTTCACCCATTCATTGTTATCATCCGACAATACTACGGCTTCACCCATTCATTGTTATCATCCGACAATACTACGGCTTCACCCATTCATTGTTATCATCCGACAATACTACGGCTTCACCCATTCATTGTTATCATCCGACAATACTACGGCTTCACCCATTCATTGTTATCATCCGACAATACTACGGCTTCACCCATTCATTGTTATCATCCGACAATACTACGGCTTCACCCATTCATTGTTATCATCGGACAATACTACGGCTTCACCCATTCATTGTTATCATCCGACAATACTACGGCTTCACCCATTCATTGTTATCATCGGACAATACTACGGCTTCACCCATTCATTGTTATCATCGGACAATACTACGGCTTCACCCATTCATTGTTATCATCCGACAATACTACGGCTTCACCCATTCATTGTTATCATCGGACAATACTACGGCTTCACCCATTCATTGTTATCATCGGACAATACTACGGCTTCACCCATTCATTGTTATCATCCGACAATACTACGGCTTCACCCATTCATTGTTATCATCGGACAATACTACGGCTTCACCCATTCATTGTTATCATCGGACAATACTACGGCTTCACCCATTCATTGTTATCATCCGACAATACTACGGCTTCACCCATTCATTGTTATCATCGGACAATACTACGGCTTCACCCATTCTCTGTTCACGTTATGATACAGACATAACAGTATATCGTAGTCCCCCCCCCCCCCACACATCCACTTGTTACATGGCTATTTTTAAGGGGAGATTTCCACTTGAGAGATTTTTTTATTGACTCCTTTCTCCCTCATGTTTAGCCCCATTGTTTTTTCTAATTAAAATGTAAAACTTGCAAACTAAACAAACCAAAATTGGGACAAGGACAATATAAAGTCAAATTAAATTATCAAAATCGCTATGTGGAAACAACGCTTACTAAAATGAAAATTATTAAATAAAAGAACACAATCTAATTATAAGACGTTCGCCCTATTATTTTGACGATTTTAAGAACCTTCGACCCATTTCTGTCAATTTTAAGACCTTTCGTTCCATTTAGGAGTCGATTTTATCCTGGCGAGCGATAGCGAGCCTGTAATTTAAGAGGAACCGGTTTTCAGCCGGGAATTTTTTTTACCGAAAAATTTACACATTTATCTTGAAAGGGGCTCAAGGGGGTGTAATCTTAAGCTTGATGGAGTTCTAGAGACCAAACTAAGAACCTCTCCTTAATTATATTATATTATATTACATATTGTTATTGAGATGGAAACTAGACAAGCCGACTTTAACAATGCCAATAAGAGTTTAACCCCTTCAGCATGATGACGTCTTTTCACCTTTCTATCTATCTATCTATTGCCTGACGCCGTGATCCCCGAAGGGGTGGCCACGAACGAACCGCCCCCATGCACCTCTGTTCCCAGTCAGTCAACGCCCCTCCCCCCCAACCAACACCGCCTTCGTTCATATACTTCCTCACTCCATCCTTCCACCTCTCTTTCGGTCTACTTCTCCCTCTCTGTCCCTCCACCTCGCTCTCGTACACCCTCTTAGTCATTCTCTCGCTTTCCATACGTTCCATATGGCCGAACCATCTCAAGTTGTTCCTTTTCACACTTTCCAGCACATCTACCTCCACACCACACCTCCTTCTTACTTCCTCATTAGTCTGTCTATCCCACCATGCAACTCCGCACGCACTTCTTAAGTAATTCATTTCCACTGCTCTCTCTTGGTCTGAGTCTCTCAACCAACGTCCATGCATCGCTTCCGTAAGTCAGTGTCGGGATTATCACCTTTGAGCCTTCTTAAGGGGAGGTATTTAGTTTGTTCCCTAGACCTCCATCAAGCTTAAAATTACACCCCCTAGAGTCCCTTTCAAGATAAATTTGTACATTTTTCGGTAGAAAAATGTCCCGGCCGAAAGCCGGTTCCTCTTAAATTACAGGCTCGCTATTGCTCGCCAGGATAAAATTGACACCTGAATGGCACGAAAGGTCTTAATATGGGGTGAAAGTTCTTAAAATCGCTAAACTAATGGGGCAAACGTTTTATAATATCAAAAGCAATGGGGCTAAACATAGGGAGAAAGGGGACAAGAAAAAAAATCCCTCAAGTGGAGATCTCCCCTTAAAATAAGAGGAGTTTGTGCCATTTTAAAAGGATCTATAGTATTCCTAAGGTTTATTTAAGATTGTATTTACCCCTTTGAGCCCTAGAGGTAGTTTATACGCTAAAGAAAAGAGTGTAATGGTTACTGGAACATAATTAAACTTGAGGGGAGATTTCCACTTGAGGGAGTTTTTTCTTGACCCCTTTCTCCCTCATGTCTAGTCCCATTGCTTTTGAGATTTTAAGACGTTTGCCCCGTTAGTTTGGTGATTTTTAAGAATTTCCGCCCCATTCTGTCAATTTTAAGACCTTTCGTGCCATTTAGGTGTCGATTTTATCCTGGCGAGCGATAGCGATCCTGTAATTTAAGAGTAATCGGCCTTCGGCCGGGACATTTTTCTACCGATAAATGTACAAATTTATCTTGAAAGGGGGTCGAGGAGGTGAAATTTTAAGATTGCTGGAGGAGTAGGAAACAAACTAGAAACCTCCCCTTAAGTCATCGTGCTGAAGGGGTTAAGTCTGTATATAGTGTTTGTCATTATAAACACAACAATACAAAATAATAACATCAATCCATTTGGGCTTGTACAAGTCGGAAATGTGGGCAGCTGTACCGTCTGCTGCTTCCTTCGTGGCTTTAAGGGGAGATGGCCCGGTTTTCTGGACCCCTTTCTCACTCCTCGTGTTAAGCCCCATTAGTTTTGAGAATTTAAGGGGAGGCAGACCGTTTTTCTGGACCCCCTTCTCCCTAATGTTTAGCCCCACCACTAGTTTTGAGATTATAAGACGTTCGGCCCATTAGTTTGGCGATTTTAACACCTTTCGCCCCATTTCGTTGTCAATTTTATGACCTTTCGTGCCATTTAGGTGTCGATTATTTCCTGGCGAGCGACAGCGAGCCTGCAATTTTAAGAGGAACCGGCCTTCGGCCGGCACATTTTTCTACCGAAAAATGTAAAAATTTATCTTGAAGGGGGGTCTAGGGGGTGTTTTTCTAAGCTTGATGGAGGTCTAGGGAGGAAACTAAACCAATATATGAATACATTAATTAATAGACCAAACAAACGGTCTGCCTCCCCTTAAGACGTCATTGTGCTGAAGGGGTTAAGTCGGTATATAGTGTTTGTCATTATATACACAAACATACAAAATAATAGCATAAATAACTCTGTCCTTGTACAAGTCGGAAATGTGGGCAGCTGTACCGTCTGCTTCCTGGATTTAAGGGGAGATTTACTTTGTTTCGGGACCCCTTTCTCCCGCACGTTTAGCCCCATTGATTTTTTTTTTCATTTTAAGACGTTCGACCCATTAGTTTGGCGATTTTAACACCTTTCGCCCCATTTGTCAATTTTAAGACCTTTCGTGCGATTTAGGTGTCGATTTTTTCCTGGAGAGCTAAATTTTGATTGAAGACTTGATTGGATATGAGAAGGAATACAAGCAAACTAACATGCCATAGCTTTGTTCTATGTTATCACTAGCAGACATCATTTGAACTATAACCCACAATTTAAGGGGGTTGACCTGTTTTGGTTCTGTCCTTTTCTATCTTTCTCTGGCTTGTATCCATTTGGCCCCATTCACCCTACTGTTTTAAGACGTTTATCCCCATCCAGGTGTCAATTTTTTTTTACTGGTGAGCGGTAGCGAGCCAGCATATTTTTTATTTTTGTTTGACAGCAGGCTAAATTTGTACATTTTTCGATAGAAAAATGTCTCCGGCGAAGCCGGATTTCTTCATATAATGCTGGCTCGCTATCGCTCGCCAGGAAGAAATCGACACCTAGATGGGGATAAACGTCTTAAAATAGCTGGCTGAATGGGGCCGAATGGATACAAGCCAGAGAAAGAGGACAGACATAACAGAAAGCAGGTCACCCCCCTTAATCTTTGCCTACACAATAATAAACACTAAACAGCAAGAACTCGCCTTTCGTGTGATACCCTACAGTCAGGTGCGGTACCCATATAGTATTCCAGAACACCAAGCTTTCGTGTGATACCCTACAGTCAGGTGCGGTACCCATATAGTATTCCAGAACACCAAGCTTTCGTGTGATACCCTGCAGTCAGGTGCGGTACCCATATAGTATTCCAGAACACCAAGCTTTCGTGTGATACCCTACAGTCAGGTGCGGTACCCATATAGTATTCCAGAACACCAAGCTTTCGTGTGATACCCTACAGTCAGGTGCAGTACCCATATAGTATTCCAGAACACCAAGCTTTCGTGTGATACCCTACAGTCAGGTGCGGTACCCATATAGTATTCCAGAACACCAAGCTTTCGTGTGATACCCTGCAGTCAGGTGCGGTACCCATATAGTATTCCAGAACACCAAGCTTTCGTGTGATACCCTACAGTCAGGTGCGGTACCCATATAGTATTCCAGAACACCAAGCTTTCGTGTGATACCCTACAGTCAGGTGCGGTACCCATATAAGTATTCCAGAACACCAAGCTTTCGTGTGATACCCTACAGTCAGGTGCGGTACCCATATAGTATTCCAGAACACCAAGCTTTCGTGTGATACCCTACAGTCAGGTGCGGTACCCATATAGTATTCCAGAACACCAAGCTTTCGTGTGATACCCTGCAGTCAGGTGCAGTACCCATATAGTATTCCAGAACACCAAGCTTTCGTGTGATACCCTACAGTCAGGTGCGGTACCCATATAGTATTCCAGAACACCAAGCTTTCGTGTGATACCCTACAGTCAGGTGCGGTACCCATATAGTATTCCAGAACACCAAGCTTTCGTGTGATACCCTACAGTCAGGTGCGGTACCCATAGTATTCCAGAACACCAAGCTTTCGTGTGATACCCTACAGTCAGGTGCGGTACCCATATAGTATTCCAGAACACCAAGCTTTCGTGTGATACCCTACAGTCAGGTGCGGTACCCATATAGTATTCCAGAACACCAAGCTTTCGTGTGATACCCTACAGTCAGGTGCGGTACCCATATAGTATTCCAGAACACCAAGCTTTCGTGTGATACCCTACAGTCAGGTGCGGTACCCATATAGTATTCCAGAACACCAAGCTTTCGTGTGATACCCTACAGTCAGGTGCGGTACCCATATAGTATTCCAGAACACCAAGCTTTCGTGTGATACCCTACAGTCAGGTGCGGTACCCATATAGTATTCCAGAACACCAAGCTTTTCATTGGCAGATTTCTGAAGGGAGCCCACCTCACTTTGTTTCTCTTTTTCTCCCTCTCTCTCTCTTTGGCTTGTATCCATTCGGCCCCATTCAGCCTACTGTTTTAAGACGTTTACCCCCATCCAGGTGTCAATATTGTCCTGGCGAGCGGTAGCGAGCCAGCATATATGTATTTTTATTTTGACAGCAAGCTAAATTTGTACATTTTTCGATAGAAAAATGTGTCCGGCGAAGCCGGATTTCTCCATACAATGCTGGCTCGCTATCGCTCGCCAGTAAGAAATCGACACCTGGATGGGGATAAACGTCTTAAAACAGTTTGTTGAAAGGAACCGAATGGATACAAGCCAGGGAAAGAGAGAGAAGGAGACAAAGAGAAAAACAAGCAGGTGACCCCCCTTAAATACAAACAAGCAGGTGACCCCCCTTAAATACAAACAAGCAGGTGACCCCCCTTAACTCCAAACAAGCAGGTGACCCCCCTTAACTCCAAACAAGCAGGTGACCCCCCTTAACTCCAAACAAGCAGGTGACCCCCCTTAACTCCAAACAAGCAGGTGACCCCCCTTAACTCCAAACAAGCAGGTGACCCCCCTTAACTCCAAACAAGCAGGTGATCCCCCTTAACTCCAAACAAGCAGGTGACCCCCCTTAAATACAAACAAGCAGGTGACCCCCCTTAACTCCAAACAAGCAGGTGACCCCCCTTAACTCCAAACAAGCAGGTGACCCCCCTTAACTCCAAACAAGCAGGTGACCCCCCTTAACTCCAAACAAGCAGGTGACCCCCCTTAACTCCAAACAAGCAGGTGACCCCCCTTAACTCCAAACAAGCAGGTGACCCCCCTTAAATACAAACAAGCAGGTGACCCCCCTTAACTCCAAACAAGCAGGTGACCCCCCTTAACTCCAAACAAGCAGGTGACCCCCCTTAACTCCAAACAAGCAGGTGACCCCCCTTAACTCCAAACAAGCAGGTGACCCCCCTTAAATACAAACAAGCAGGTGACCCCCCTTAACTCCAAACAAGCAGGTGACCCCCCTTAACTCCAAACAAGCAGGTGACCCCCCTTAACTCCAAACAAGCAGGTGACCCCCCTTAACTCCAAACAAGCAGGTGACCCCCCTTAAATACAAACAAGCAGGTGACCCCCCTTAACTCCAAACAAGCAGGTGACCCCCCTTAACTCCAAACAAGCAGGTGACCCCCCTTAACTCCAAACAAGCAGGTGACCCCCCTTAACTCCAAACAAGCAGGTGACCCCCCTTAACTCCAAACAAGCAGGTGACCCCCCTTAACTCCAAACAAGCAGGTGACCCCCCTTAAATACAAACAAGCAGGTGACCCCCCTTAAATACAAACAAGCAGGTGACCCCCCTTAAATACAAACAAGCAGGTGACCCCCCTTAAATACAAACAAGCAGGTGACCCCCCTTAAATACAAACAAGCAGGTGACCCCCCTTAAATACAAACAAGCAGGTGACCCCCCTTAAGTACAAACAAGCAGGTGACCCCCCTTAAATACAAACAGAATTGATTATCCCAAAACTGGCTTAATTCTACGGACTTTGCAACCACGATTCCACTAGCCCGACATGCTGAGCTGATGATACTGGTTACAGACAACACTCACAAGTAAAACCACTCCAACGGTACAGTTTCGTATATTTCCGTTCATTAGTGTTTGGGGAGATCTTACACAGCAAACAAACGGACTGCGACGACGAGATACCATGGTCTCCGCAAACTTCAACCCGGTGGAGATAACCAAGAGATGAACAACACATAGATTTAATCACAGTGGGTAGGTAGCAAGGAAAGAAGGGCTATTAAGGGGAGATTTCCACTTGAGAGATTTTATTCTTTACCCCTATCTCCCTCATGTTTAGCCCCATTGCTGTTGAGATTTTAAGACGTTCGCCCCATTAATTTGGCGACTTTAAGAACGTTCACCCCATTTATGTAACTTTTAAGACCTTTCGTCCCACGTAGGTGTCGATTTTTCCCTGGCGAGCGATAGCGAGCCTGTAATTTAAGAGGCACCGGCCTTCGGCCGGGACATTTTTCTACCGAAAAATGTACAAATTTATCTTGAAAGGGGGTCAAGGGGGTGTAATTTTAAGCTTGATGGAGGTCTACGGAACACACTAAAAACCTCCCCTTAAGATCATTAGGACGAGTGGGATAGATAGATAGATAGATAGCTACACAGACAGACAGACAGATAGATATACACATAGGCTACATACATACCGTACATACATACATACATACATAGGGGAGGTGTGGCAGAGTGGTCTTGCCACTGGACTGGTAATCCAATGGACCCGGGTTCGAATCCCAATATGTCAATGGGAAGATATTATTGGGATGGAATTTGTGCTGTACCTAGTTTCAGTGCATTACCACAGCACACCGAAATGCCAAAACAAAATACCCTCATTGTTCCTTGATTAAATAGCACTGTATGAATATTCCCATATTCAAAATATGCTACAGGGGGGCAATGCCTAGTGAGTTAATTGCTCAATAGGTGGCGTTCTGAGAGTGAGGGTCCGAGCCTGGGGAGTGAGACTGTGAAGCGCGGGGGCGAGGCAGCTTCAGAGATGGAGTTGGGTTCGAGCCGGGAGTAGGTGCTTCGCATGTCTCACTCCCTAGGCTGGAACAAGACCTCACGGGCCTCACTGTGTTCAGCGGTAGAGTGTAAAGGCTATCAGCCTATGCCCGAGAGGGAGTAGTTAGAATATAGAAAAAAAAAACAAAAAAAAAAACAAAAAAAAAACATATATATATAGAGAAAGAGAAAGAGAGTGAGTGAGTGAGTGAGTGAGTGAGTGAGTGAGTGAGTGTGTGTGTGTGTGTGTGTGAGATGAGAGAGAGATGGGTAACATATATCTAATTAGAGTGGGTAGGTAGCAAGGGAAGACGAGCTATTAAGGGGAGATCTCCACTTGAGGGATTTTTTTCTTGACCCCTTTCTCCCTCATGTTTAGCCCCATTGCTTTTGATATTATAAAATGTTTGCCCCATTAGTTTAGCGATTTTAAGAACTTTCGCCCCATATTAAGACCTTTCGTGCAATTCAGGTGTCGATTTTATTCTGGCGAGCGATAGCGAGCCTGTAATTTAAGAGGAACCGGCCTTCGGCCGGGACATTTTTCTACCGAAAAATGTACAAATTTATCTTGAAAGGGACTAAAGGGGGTGTAATTTTAAGTTTGATGGAGGTCTAGGGAACAAACTAAATACCTCCTCTTAAGATCATTAGACCAGGCGAGTCATCAAACGGTGGATGAAAGTCTAAAAGTGTGTGTGTGTGTGTGTGTGTGTGTGTGTGTGTGTGTGTGTGTGTGTGTGTGTGTGTGAGAGCGAGAGAGAGAGAGAGAGAGTGAGAGTGAGTGAGTGAGTGAGTGAGAGAGAGAGAGAGAGTGAGAGTGAGTGAGTGAGTGAGTGAGTGAGTGAGAGAGAGAGACAGAGAGAGAGTGAGAGTGAGTTAGTGAGTGTGTGAGTGAGAGAGAGAGAGAGTAAAAAACGTAGCTACTGGTGATTGATAGACTCGTACGCTTCCTATGACAAACCACTAAATATATATTACCGGCATCACAATATTCTATTTACTCATTAAGCTTAATCAAATTATATAGATCCTGTTAAATAGAAAACATATTTTGTGAAAATCCGAGGCAAAACCACAAAAAAAAAAATAATAATAAAAATAAAAACAAATAAATGAAAAATAATAATAATAATAATAATAATAATTGCTAGCAGGGGTACCCGGCGTTGCCCGGGTTTAAATTCTACTACCATAATCACCATCATCAATCACTACTACCACAATCATCACACTACTACTACTACCATAATCACCTGCCTCGACCTCCCTGTGCCTCATTAAACGGCGACCTCGATTTCGGCCGCTAAATGACCTCCGATTTTGGATCTGACCTCATCCGTACCCCCATTTTGGGGGGCTGCAAACAACTTTCGTTTCATACACCTTTTCGATCGGAGGCCTCCTTCTGCCCCAAACGGCCATTTTTTTTTTTTTTTTTTTTTTAATTTCGGCCTCGAAACGACCTCCGATCGTGGCCTCTTCCCCTCTATGACCTGACCCAGGTCAATTGACACCCACATGCAAAGTTTCAGCTCCCCAGGTCCAAAACTCCGGCCGCCTATTAAGAACACACACACACACACAGACAGTCGAAAATATTATATAGATAATAATAAATAAAAAAACATTAATAAATCCAACTTTATAATTTGTACTTACATTGCCTGGTACTAACGATAAACAGCAAAAGAACACTCACCTGAAGAAAAAAAAAAAGAGAGAAAACAGTTATTAATATTTCGATCAATCTATCTATCTATCTATCTGTATACTCAGGCCCAATCCCCATTTTTGTTTGGGGGGGGGGGGGGGCGGCGATTAATATCTGGCAAACATTATATAAGGTAAAGTAGCAATTAGCGACTGGCGAGTGTCGTTCTAGTAGGAAGTTGGAGTTGTAGACATCGATATTTAGCAGAATTAGTGGCTATAATACGGTCGTAGTACATTTATAAATACATAAAACCCAATTCAACATACTTTTCATTCATCCGCAACCTACATTATTATTGCATTTCTGCTTAACACTGATGTTTACGGCTCCAACTTCCTTATAGCCTGAAACTCGGAAGTGGTCAATTCAAATGCGATGTTCCCAATAGTACGTGATATCGTTCCATTGACACTTCCGAGGCTATAAGGAAGTTGGAGCCGTAAACATCGCTATTAACCCTCTCCGTCATATGACGCGATTTTGAGCCTATTGGGGATACTTTAAATCCTTTGTTACCATCAGGGGTATTTATAAACCTTTAGTTTAGTTACTTCAACCTCTGCAGTTGTCTTGGAGTTAGCTGTGGGCAGAAAACTAATTTTGGAGAGGTAATTATAAGAGTGAGATAACTCTATTTCTTATTGCTAATCTGGCAACCTCTGCGTCATATGTACGTGAAAAGGTTAAACATAAATGTAATAATAATGCAGGTCACTGATGAATAATAAGTACCGGTATGTTGAATTGGGTTTGGTGTATTTATAAAGGTACAGTCGCGCTAATAAGTCATGTCTCGGAACCAAGTATGTTTTGATCAATAATTGGTATCATCTATATCTAAGCTTCATTTCTTCATATCGAGTGAAATATACAAACATGTTCTTACACTTACCCACCCAATTCAACATCTGACAGACATTAATACAGCACAGAGCAAGCCAAACGTACGGTAATGACAGCTGGGACATGACTTACTAGCGCGACCGTACCACAACCGCATTTTAGCTGGTAATTCCGCTAAATATCGTTGTCTACAGCTCCAACTTCCTTACATAACAAAGCTCGCAAGTGGTCAACCATATCCACAGTAAAATGAGCAACAGATTAAAAAATGTTTAACCAAATTAGGAAGAAAAACCTTTATAAATCAAGAGTAGAGAAAGCATGTAATGACGTTTAAGGGGAGGTATTTACTTTGTTCCCTAGACCTCCATCAAGCTTAAAATTACACCCCCTTGAGTCCCTTTCAAGATACATTTGTACATTTTTCGGTAGAAAAATATCCCGGCCGAAGGCCGGTTCCTCTTAAATTACAGGCTCGCTATCGCTCGCCAGGATAAAATCGACACCTGAATTGCACGAAAGGTCTTAATATGGGGTGAAAGTTCTTAAAATCGCTAAACTAATGGGGCGAAAGTCTTATAATATCAAAAGCAATGGGGCTAAACATGAGGGAGAAGGGGGGTCAAGAAAAACATCCCTTAAGTGGAAATCTCCCCTTAATTCAATATAATCTTGAACTAATTAAATACCGGTATTTACAAACAATTATAAATACATAAATATATAAATACAATAAATAAAATAATACAACAATATAAAGGGCAGAGAGTGGAAACTGCACACATTTCTCTTCTGTTCTCAAAGTAGGCTGCCTGGAGAAGAATTAAAGACAGACTGTGTTAGCTTTCTCAAAAGGAAAATCAACAAACAAATTATAAAGAAGACGAAAGATTTAAAAAAAAAAAAAAAAAAAAAAAAAATTACCAATACAAAACATAACAAGATATAAAGCAAACAAAAATAAACAAATGTATATGTGGCTGAGGGAGACAAAAGGCAAAATTGCACGTGACGAGTACCTCCCCCAGACTTTAAAGAGTGACAAGAGCTAAAATCAAGTAATCATAAATAATAAACTCAGCCAAAAGAACGTATGACTTCCCCAAATTCCTCTTCCGTTTCCCAAGTAGGCTGCCTGGAGAAGAATTAAAGACGGACCGTGTTTTTGCCTTCTCAACGGAAAAGACACAAACAGAAGAAGAAGGAGGAAGAAGAAGGAGGAAGAAGAAGGAAGAAGGAAGAAGGAAGAAGGAAAAAGAAACAGAAACAGAAGAAGAAGAAGAAGAAGAAGAAGAAGAAGAAGAAGAAGCATGATGGATAACAAGAAGACAAAGAACAAGAAGACAGATAATGAAAACAAAAATAATAATAATAATAAGATTAAAGATAAAAACAAAGACAAATAAAGAACATGAAGTAATAATAATAATAAAAATAAAAAACCCGGCCCTAATTCCTCTTCTGTTTCCCAAGTAGGCTGCCTGGAGAAGAATTAAAGACGGACTGTGTTATATATAGCCTTCTCAACGGCACTTCAACCATCCGACCTTTCTTTCACGTCTGGCTGGCATATAATTTTTCTCGTGTTTATCCCTTATGTCAACTCTCACTCTTGGTCGACGTAAGTATTAACCCCTTCAGTACCGGTAACATCTATATTTATTTGACATCGGTTATATTTAGACGATGTTTTTTAAGGTTAGGATATGGTAGTTATAAGGATTAATTGAGATAGTCTGTAGCCTCTTAGGATACAAGGTAGCTAAAAGGATTAATTGAGATAGTCTATAGCCATTTAATGGGTAGAAGTCATTCCTAAACTGAATAAAATCGTCTAATAGTTGCCAGAATACAAATAAAAGGACGTCACCGGTACTGAAAGGGTGTGTGTGTGTGTGTGTGTGTGTGTGTGTGTGTGTGTGTGTGTGTGTGTGTGTGTGTGTGGATGTGGTCGAGTGGATAGGTGTATGTGCGTGTGTGTGTGTGGATGTGGTCAAGTGGATAGGTGTGCGTGTGTGTGTGTGGATGTGGTCGAGTGGATAGGTGTGCGTGCATGTGTGTGTGTGTGTGTGTGGATGTGGTCGAGAGGATAGGTGGGTCTGGAGGGAGCGAAGTTATTGACACCACTGTGGAGTGTTTGTGCTGGGAATCAGGGTTAAGACGGAGTGAGACTCACTCTCCCTCACTCACTCTCTCTGTCTCACTCTCACTCGCTCTCTCTCACCCTCACTCTCTCTCTCTCACACACACACACACACATGCTCACTCACTCACTCACTCTCACTATCTCTCCCTCCACACACACATGCTCACTCACTCACTCACTCTCACTATCTCTCCCTCTCTCTCTCTCCCACAGTTTCCTTCCCTCATCTTCCACCTGATCAAAGTGGAGAGAATGAGTCTACAGTAAGTTTCTCTCTCTCTCTCGCTCTCTCTCTCTCTCTCTCTCTCATTAAGGTTTTTTAGCCGGAGAGAGAGGAGGGTGAGGAGAGAGCCTTCTACTCTATTGTCCTATAATTCGACTGCAAACTATCCCTGTCTAGTAGTATTAAGGCCGGACCACTTAGTAGGTGCCGAAAGGTCTATATGGTCTGAGTATCTGTGTAACTCTCTCACTCTCTCTCTCTCTCTCTCATCTTTCCTCTCTCCTAAAGGATTTCACTCACTCTCAATCCACCTGCTAGCCCAACACACACACACACACACACACACACACACACACAAACACACACACACAGACCCCCACCCAAACCAACACACCCAAACCAACACACACACACAAACCCACGCACACACCCACCCAAACCAACACACACACACATACACACACACACATACACCTACACCTACACACACACACACACACACACCTACACACACCTACAACCCGTAGCCTAGTAGGTAGAGCTCTCGTCTCACACACGAGGGGTCGGGGGTTCAATCCCCGGCCGGGCGGAGACAAATTGGGCTTGTCTCCTTTCATGTGTTAGCCTCAGTTCACCTAGCTGTAAATAGGTACCTGGAATAAGTGGACGACGTTGTGACGTCCCATCTGGGGTTGGCAAAAATGGTACAAGGCAAGATGGGTATCATATGGTTCACCTAAGCTGATGGCTACCTAAGCCTTCGGGCGAGACGGTACCGTCTATAGTGAGAATGGTACCATACAGATCCACCCTAAGCCTTCGTTTCCGATGTCGCCAATTGACTAAAAATACAGACTACACACACATCCACAGCCATTCCAACGATACATATAACACCTACACATATAGGAGGCGGGAAATAACGAGCATGCTCACTCCCGCAATACAACTAGAGTAAGTACAACTAGAGTAAGTACACACACACACACACACACACACACACACACACACACACACACCTACACCTACACTCAACCTCTACGATGAGAGTAAAGCTGTAGATATTATATACCTTGATTTTCAAAAGGCCTTTGACAAAGTTCCCCACAAACGTTTACTGCTAAAACTAAAAGCGCATGGAATACAAGACGGTGTGTTGAAATGGATAGAAAATTGGCTCAGCGACAGAAAGCAAAGAGTAGTCATAAACGGTAAGGCATCTAAATGGACCAATGTAAGTAGCGGGGTACCCCAGGGATCGGTACTAGGACCAATTATCTTTCTAATTTACATCAACGACATAGATGAGGGTCTCACCTGTACAATCTCAAAATTTGCTGACGATACAAAAATTGCAAATAGCGTACTCTCAAAAGAACAAGTTGACGATATGCAACACAATCTAGATAAATTGTCATGTTGGGCCCAAATTTGGCAAATGAGTTTCAATGCGGATAAATGTAAAGTACTACATATCGGATACCTAAATGAGAAAGCAAACTATTCGATGAATGGCACTCATCTTAAGAATGTAAACAGAGAAACCGATCTGGGAGTAACAATATCGAGTAACCTAAAACCGAGTCAACAATGTTCAGAAGTTGTTAAGAAGGCAAACAAAATAATTGGCTTTATAGGCAGGTCATTTGAGCATAAATCCAAAGAAGTTATCCTAACCCTTTACAATTCCTTAGTCCGCCCTCTTCTGGAATACTGCGTTCAATCCTGGTGCCCTTATTACCAAAAAGATATAAACAAGCTAGAACGAGTTCAACGTAGAGTTACCAAAATGATACCTAGCCTAAAGAACAAACCATACGAAGAGCGTCTTAGAGAATTAAATCTATTTCCTTTAACCCAGCGCAGATTAAGAGGTGACTTAATTCAAGTGTTCAAAATCATCAAAGGCATCGACAATATGAACTGTAGTAAGTACTTCACTATCGACCAATCTAATTACACGCGGGGAAACGGTTGCAAAATTATTGGTAAATCTTTTAACTCACACGAATCTAAGAATTTCTTCTTCAATCGAGTTGTCAACTTGTGGAATGGGCTTCCCAGAAACGTTAAAGACTGCATCACCGTTGATTCATTTAAACTCCGCCTAGACAAATATCTCGCATCAAACCCGCGACTGACTGCGTTTGTAAATGAATAACTTTATTTTATCCCCCCCTCAGTTACTAACCCATCTGTCCCCTACTAACTTCCTAATCCTGCCACGGACATTAGTTCCAGGGCAGTAATTCCCTTTCTAATGTTCCCTTACCCACTCTAAACCACTGTTTGGACACTTGATTCTCAGTGTTTTGGAGGACAAGCAACCTAGAAGGGTCACTAGATCTGTTGTTGCTTGCTTTCCTTTGTACTCCTTTGTACTTTTACATAGGCTACCATCGCTTACTCTCTTGATTGTCTTCTGCTTCTCGGATAATTATTAAGGGAGCTCAGACGGTATTGTGCAGCATAATTTACTGGTTCGGCTCAATGGTTTAAGAAGGGGGTTTAGTTTGCTCTCTAAACCTCTATCAAGCTTAAAAGAACACCCACACCCCTTCGATTTAAATTTGTAAATTTTTCGGTAGAAAAATGTCCCGGCCGAAGGCCGATTCCTCTTCAAATACAGGCTCGCTATCGCTCGCCAGAAAAAAAATCGATACCTAAATGGCACGAAAGGTCTTAATAATGGCAAAGAAATGGGGCAAAAGGTCTGAAAATCGCCAAACTAATGGGGCGAATGTCTTGAAATCTCATAACTAATAGGGCTAAACATGATGAGGGAGGAGGAGGACTCGAAAAACCAACTGCCTCCCCCTTAACTCTGTACCCAGTGTGTGGAAGGCTGGAAGGAACGAGTTGAATGACTTTCATTATTTTTGGGTTTATTATATGTGTGTTAGTCATTTGAAATGTGTAAATTCATCACATTTGTTCCCATTAAGGGGAGATCTCCACTTGAGGGATTTATTTCTTGACCCCTTTCTCCCTCATGTTTAGCCCCATTGCTTTTGATATTATAAAACGTTTGCCCCATTAGTTTAGCGAGTTTAAGAACTTTCACCCCATATTAAGACCTTTCGTGCAATTCAGGTGTCGATTTTATCCTGGCGAGCGATAGCGAGCCTGTAATTTAAGAGGAATCGGCCTTCGGCCGGGACAATTTTCTACCGAAAAATGTACAAATTTATCTTGAAAGGGACTCAG